>BMAO01024939.1:0-17435 GCA_019973975.1 Trichonephila clavata | reverse complement strand
TAGAACTGCAAGGTGTTTTTGTGGAACCCCATTCACACCACACTTCAACACGTTTAAAGTAAATTATGTTAAGGTAATTAAAGTATCGTATTCGTTATCAAAAAATTTTAATCTAATTTTAATGTACCGTAAAATTCGGCATGTAATGTGCACTTTTAACACCAAAAATAAGATCGAAATTTACTAGTGCACGTTATACGCCGGGTATGAAAACGATAGCTTTAAGGTATCCGAACACGTTCGGAGTACTTTTTAACAAAACAGCAAATTAAAACATTATAAATGCTCTTTTAGGACTCAATACCAATAAATATTACTACATAACCCCTATCAAAATTTTAAATAAATTACCTAAATTTTACAAAAATCACAATTACAAGTGTAATTTTAGCAATATTTTGAAAAAAATTAATAGACATGTATTAGTAAAAGTATTACGAAAACAAATTAGATGTATTTATCTAGAAAATATACTAAAATTTTAATTTTTTATTAAAATTTGAAAATTTTAGAGCTGATTGAGTAAACATTGTAAGAAAAGTTACATTTTTTATGAGACCATTATTTAAATAACAAGCCATAACTCAAAAAGTATTCATACAATAAGAAATATTTTAGTACATTCTCTAGAAATTACGTAAACATCAGGTTTAAAAAGTTTTATAGAAATACATTCGTAATATTTTGAGTTATCAGACTCGCCATGATAGATTTTGAGCAATTTAAATGCCCACTTCTGGTAGATCAAAAACCCACATCCGATTTCGCTAACTTTATAAAATGGATTGTAACTTGGCCTCTAGGTAGCGTAGAAACAAAACAAAGTATGTTTCGTAAAGTCAAAAGATAGCTCTATTCAATAAAATAAGAAACAAAAATATCTGTCTTGACTGAATTTGGTCATTTTCGACGTGTTCGGATACCTTAAAAATAAAAAAGATGAGCATAAACAAAATTAGACATCTATATAGATCGAAATACGGTTTGCTTAAAATAAATAGTATTCTTTATGTATATGAATTTAAAGAGTTTTAGTTCTAGAAGTATATTATTTTTTCAAAAATTTGGGATAATACGTAGGATAAATGATTTCAAAACATAAGAGAATTAATTGCACACGTACATTTCAGGTTTCTTCGTAAAAAAGGAGGGGGGGGGGTGCGTTATACGGCGAATATACCTAAAAATTAAAAAATGGAGCTTGAATGTATAGGTGCGCATATATACGCTAGATTTTACGGTATTTACGCATTAATAATATCAATCTTTATTCAAGTGTTTCCCTATCCATGTATTTTATTTAGTAACAAGGATATATGCTTGTATTTTTCCAACTTAAACTGTCTTAGTCTGTTGAGATTATCTACAATCGTAATGCATATTCTGCGTTTAATTTATTTTTATACTTTGTTTTTGTAGCTATTCATGTTGAGAAATATTTTTCATTTAAATACTGTGTTCTAAATGACAGTAAAATGTTTATAACTAAGTGATAGAAATACTGTGTATTTTGCATGAGTTTGCAACCTAAAATTTAGAAAGCTGTTCTTGCTTAGACTTAGATGTTAACGTCGAATCTGTTGATATGTTGATAAGTTGTTCCCTCTCCTTTATTATAAGTGTTTTTCACAAATACAAAAAGGTGCATTTTCGATTAAAAAACTATTCAGTTTTGCAAGACATTGTACTAACGAGTGTAAAATTATTTCGTAGAGCCCGGAATAGTCAGCAATAGAATATTTGCAATCTAGAAAGAAGTATATATAAAGAAAAAAAAAACGTTTTAAGTTTCTTTTATTATATTATAATAAAAGTTTAAAAAGTATTTCAAAATTAAGTTATTACGTATAAATAAAATTTTCAGCTTTCAATGAACAGGATGAGCTTTTTAGTTACTTGTAATTATACAAACTAACTTCAGAGAGAATGTGAATCCATTTTACTTACACATTTATAATTTTTTTTTGTATTTTTTTGCTGAAACTCGTGGAACCCTTGCTATGCCTCATGGAGCCCCAGGGCTCCGTGGAACACAGTTTGAAGACCACTGCAAGGAAATAATTAATTTATACATCTTACGTATACCTCTCAATTTAAAATAAAATATAAAACAAATTAACCTAAAGGCTATTTCTATTAACTTGATTCGCATTTTAAAGTATGGAACAGTTTTCCTCTCACCATGTGGAAACTCTGACTTTTTTACTATTTTTTTAAATTAATTTTTTATTACAACTTAAATGTTTGGAACATTCTTAATTTCAACTTAACTTTTATGGTAACTTATTGTTCCCAATTTCCTTTATTAAAACTATGATGAGAGAGGGCAAAAAAAAAAAGTATTTTGTTTTCTAGGAATCTTGTAATATCACCGTAAATGATTATTTCCATACAATCGAATCGCAGTATGGTCATCCTCTCAAGTACTGACCACACTCGATGATACTCAACTTCTACGATAGGACAAGAACCGGTGTTTTCAGCATGCATGCAAGCGGAATCGGCAGAAAAATTTGGTGCAAGATAATGAAACCTAAGAAATAGCCTTCAAAAAATTAGAGGGCAAAACCAAAATAATCTGTAAATCTGGACAAAGCATATTTTCTCTAAGTAAGTGATTTAAAATGTTGCTTCCAAACGCAATGCTTTTTGTGAGTGTGTGTGGGTACAAATGTATATACGTATTTTGTCAAAATAAAAACACTAAAATAGCACGAAAATTTGAAGATATTTGAGATATTTCAAATTTCTTACATGTATTAGAAAGTCACCTTGTATTTAATCGAAAAATAACGCTTTTCAAGTCCTGAGACAGTTTTTAGTATTCCGGCTATGAAACGCCCATCAGAAATTAAAATCAAAGAAAGATTTGAAACTCCTTGTCTTGAAACTAATACTTGATAGATTTGCATATTTTAGATCCACATATGAAGAATCGATTTGAAACCAACAAACATCCTTTCATCGCGACTAAATCAATTTTTTAAATACAATACGTATAATAGATTTTTGAAAACAAGTTTTACTTCCAATAAAGATTATTAGAAATCTAAGTGCAAGGGTCATCGAAAGTTTGCAGAGCTTCGGGAATTTAAGGTAAGATTTTCTTTTTTACCAATTATACAATGCAGTTTTACTTCCAATTTGAGTGGTGTTTTTTTTTTTCAAATTTCAAACAATATGTCTTGTGATTATCATTTCTTTTTTAATGCTATACAGGAAAATAGAGTATAAGTGTAACATAATATACATAATTGACCAAAAAGCAACACATACACATTCAATTCTTTTCAATCAAAATATTGTTCAAAAACTTCAGAATTGTTTTAAAGATAACTCTCTCGTCAACTTGTAGAAAATTCATGTAAATAGAGATTAAAATAAATAATTGCTAAAAAAAACTTTTATAGCACCATTTGCATTGGAGAAAAACATATTCAAAACACATAATCCTTCTTTGTAAACACAACCTCTTCAAATGAGCATTCAGAAATACCATGGTAACCATTTCTAATAGAAAATGAAAATATTGTAGCAAATTTTCCCTTGCTTCAAATAAAAACCAGTCCGCTTTTTTAACTGGCTTTGCCTTTCGAGTAAATTAAATGGAATTCATTTCAGTATTAATTTCAGGAAGGAAATATAGGAAGTGACATGAATAAGTTCGATAACCTTGCACATTACAAAATTCCAAAGTTTGAAAATTTTTCTTATCCTGCCAGATACACTGAATAAATATTTTTTTAAAAAAAGAAGTTGAAAGAAGTTTTAAACAGCTGGAGGTGGTAAACGTTGCCACTTTCATGGAGCTATCATCAAATCGACAGAAGAATATATTTTAAAAACATTTCGAATTATTTGGAAAAGTCAAGAACCTGCAAGAACACAAATGCAAACAAATGAGTGTTCTTTTGAGTATTCTACATTTTATGTTACTACCCTTCCCTAACATATGTTGCATGACGCGGACTGTTGGGAATTACCAGTTCAGCCGCAGATGTTTTTAGATGACTCATAACTTAACCACACTTTCCAAGAACCAATCGTGCAGAAATTAACTCGAAATGCTCTTTCTACAAAATGATCCAGACATCTGCCCACGTGAAGTAAAAATGATCCAGTTTGCAAACGATATTTTGACCGGTAATTTTTAGTGTGGGTGACTATTGGTATTAGTGAAATTTAAAATAATAAATGAGAGCTTGTTTGAATAGTACCAACCCCGCCCTGAAGAGTCCAGACACCTAAATATTGTAAAAAAGGAAAACTTATCACACTTGTGGACAAAAAACACAAAAAAAGTGTCTTTAAAAATGGCGGATCATTTTATTCGGTTCGAAGAACTTTGAGTTTAGAACAAATGGAGATTTTCAAATTCTTTGGTTAAAAATAAAACATAGTAGTTTATCTGAACTTAAACCAACCATACTTTAAAGAAGGATTGATTAATATCTAAGCATAAAATATTTTCAGAAAAATACAGATATTTTGATATTTTAGCTGCTATTAAAGTTAAATGCTCTTTAAAAATTTTTAGTGTCTTTATTAATACTTTCATATATTTAACAGTTAAAAACGACAAAATGTATAAAAAAATTAAGAACGTTAGAGTTTTCGGAAATAGTTTTTGCATTTAAATTATCACTATATATAGTAGCTTAAAATCGAATGAGAAATTAAAACGGTTTTGCAAAAATATACTTAGTTATGGGTTCTGAATGTTTTTAGTCGATAAAAAAATGCACACGAAACTTCAAAATTGAAATTAAAAGGTTTCTGACTGCGTTCGGAGCCGTGATTTGAAAACAAGTATAAATAAATAATTTTTTATATTAAGTGTCAGTTGAATTAAAATATACATACAAAATTGTTTTACGAATATTTCCAGAAAAAATTATTTGAAAGTAATTTTCTAGCAAAAAATTAAGAAAGAAGGGCAAACTTTCAAAACATTCTCTATTTATGAAAAATGCTTCTATAACAATAATTTTTTTTTGCCTAAACAGTGCTAAGACTTCTATACTGGGGTTGAACTAAAAATTTTGAAAAATTTACGTATTTTCAGAGATACCATGAATATTGAATAATGAGAGGTGCTCTTCGCAAAAATTTTTCTGATATAATAAAATGTAAATTTTTTTAATCCATTTTCAAAAATTTTCGTTCATCCCCGGAAAAGAAGTTCTTATTTCTATTATCATAAAAGAAGCAATTTTTTTCAAAAAAGGAGAATTTTGAAAATATGTCATTCTTTCTCCATTTTCTGCCAAAAAATTACTTACTGCTAAATAATTTTTTCTTCAAAAATATTCAAAAAAACAATTTTTTAAGCATATAAAAATTCAACTGACTCTAAATATATTTTTTATACAATTTTTAAGATTTTAACTACACACACACAGGAAGACTTCATAAAAAGAACTTCAAATAATATCATTCATTAGTTTGTACAAGCAGCTGAAATACAAGCAATAATCAATCAGCAACGAAAAACTGTTTTTCTGAACTATGAAATGAAACTGCAGTTTCGGAGTTACAATGTATGATTCAAAATGATGCGTAACTTCTGGAAATAGTAGCAAAGTGCAACCTTCATGAATGAAGAGAGATTGATTGATGAATAACAGCTTCCAATCTGCAAGTTAGATTTTTTTGTCAAGTTTTTGGCAACAGGTGTTACATTTCTTCTGTGTTTCGTGATAATTTATGAGTCTGGGCTCTACCAGTTCTAGGATTACACTTTCACTATCAATAAGTATCTTGTCACTGATACTAAATAGATAGTTCAAAGTAATGCATAAATTTGATTTATTAAAGAGATTATGATTCATAGCTATCATTAAAAGCACCTCTGTTGGCGAATATAAAAGCTCTTAATTAGTAGTAAATTATCGAATATCATTAATAAAAAATTTAGTCTTAACCTAATAAATCTCGTCCAGTAGTACTTTAACTGGTTTAGTCTATTATTTTTTTTATCTATTACAACTTTGTAATATTTAATCACGACTAGATGTCATGGACGACATTCGAAGAAGAACTTTTCGCTATTAGCATTCATTTCACAGCGAAGTAAGAATTTCTAAGTCCTAGCATATTTATTTTATTTTCATTGTTCTATTCAACGATCTTGGACTTCGTTTAGTACTTTTACTTTTTAAATTACCAATCCAAAGATTGTTCCAAACACTCAACCAAACCTCAAATTTTCTTTGTTACAGTTTTCTTTTCATTAAAAAGAGTTCTGCTAAAAAATCTCCGTATGAAGAAATACAAAAAACATATTGAAAAGCGCTATATTTTTTTGAAGATAGTACATGATGCCATATTATATATTTCTTCATATTAAAATCTTCTAAACAAGAACGGTATTGAATAAATAGTCCTACACAAAGTTTTCGCCCTTGTATTTTACTTGATTATTATTTTTATCTTTTTTACCAATTCTGCACTACTATAAATAAGGTGACCCCTTTTTTTACAATGAAAAGGAGGACGAAAAATTTAAGAAAAAATTACAACGTAAATATATGGAATATTTTTTATTAATTCAAACAAAAAATACACTAATTACGCTTACACATCCCATTTAATTATTTACTTAAATACTTTTCCATTTGATGATTTTTTTGGGTCAATATATCATTTTCTAATACATCGGAAATTTCGGAGCAAGAAATATACTTCTTATTGAACTTAACGGTAAGTGCTACAGCTAAAGTATCAACATTCAATCTTGATTTCTCACTTGACCAAAAATCATTACCAATTGAAAAAACTCTTTCAATTGCTGCATTAGTTCCAGGGCAGCACAACGTACATTCAACAAGGATAACTAAATTTTCATATGGAATGTGTTTATTTTTGAAATGGTAATATATTTCCATCCATCTTTTATCAATTTCAACACGCCGATTTTCTTATTGTTCTAATTTATCAAAATTTAAATATATATTCACTCTTCTAATTTCTTCAAACAGACAATTCTCGTCTATTTTAATATCAGGCATTTCTTTCGATAAAAACTATATCTGCCCAATTTACTTGCAATTAAGTCAAAGAACACCATTGAAAACTGTTATTTCCTGTGATATTGGTTTCAGACCATTCTTCTACATATTGTAAAGATATGTTTGGTAAAAATTCTGCACTTCGTTGGTAAATTTTCCCGTTATGCCTGGATTTGATTTTTCTAAGTTTGACAATTTTCTTCTTAGTATTAAAGGAATAAATGTTTCTTCCAATTGTGATTTTTATTGAAGGACAAAATCGTTCATAATAAAATTAACTTCTGTAGCTGAAATATGTTTACCATCAATCTTTTGAATCTTTTTGTGGAAAAATATATAGATGCCTCATCATGTACAAAATACATTAATATCTCCGATAATCCATACTGTACTGGCAAATGACGCGTAACTGTTCGGCCTAGACAGAGATTAATATATTAGTTTTAAAATATTGAAAATGAGGTCAAGTAAAAGGACAGAACCTAAAAAAGAAAGACTGTCCTCCCTAAAGGAGGACGCGCGCGGCTGGTCACCTTACTATAAATATATATAACGAGGGACTACATGAAAACTCGCCCCCCCCCCCCTTTAAATCAATTTAACATTTTTGAGTATCAATTTTAAAAATCTTTTTCCATATTCTAAGCGAGATTTCACCTTATAAATATGTTTTTAAATTGTTATTATTTATTTCTTTATTCTTTTGAGATTCTGGTAATTTTTTCATCTTACCCAGCCAGCCCTCCATTCATCCAATTTTAGAACAAGTATTATTATAAATATTCTAGCTAAACATAAATTATATCTTAGTATTTTAATTATTGTACAATCCTCACACACACATATTTGAACTTTAAAAAAAAAAAAAAAAAAAAAAAAAAAAAAAAAAAAAAAAAAAAAAAAAAAAAAAAAAAAAAAAAAAAAAAAAAAAAAAAAAAAAAAATCTTCGATATTTTTTTACAATCTCATATTTAATTTTTTTTTTTTTTTTTTTTTTTTTTTTTTTTTTTTTTTTTCTATTCTTTCGTATATATTATATTTTTATATTATTTTAATATAATTTCTCGATTCGATTTTTTACGGTTATTTCAAATCGTCACATTTGATTCAAAAATAATACAACCTAAATTTAGGATAAAAAAATTTTTTCGTACATAAAATTTTACATGCGATAACTAAAAAAAAAAAAAAAAAAAAAAAAAAAAAAAAAAAAAAAAAAAAAGTAAAAGAAAACTGTAAAATCTGACACACACACATTTATAAAAAAAAATTTTTCACGCAGGTGTTTCATTTTATTTTTTTTTTTTCATTTCACTTCAAAGGTTACTCGATTTTCGTTTTGATAAAAGTGTTCGAAACTGAGTAAAACTTCATGAAATAAAAAAAAAAAAAAAAAAAAAAAAAAAAAAAAAAAAAAAAAAAAAAAAAAAAAAAAAAAAAAAAAAAAAAAAAAAAAAAAAAAAAAAAAAAAAAAAAAAAAAAAAAAAAAAAAAAAAAAAAAAAAAAAAAAAAAAAAAAAAAAAAAAAAAATTTGAATTTGTAATAAAACAATGGAAAAGGAAATATGAGGCGAAAAAAAACAATGAAAACATATTTTTTGATACGAAAAATTTTTTTTTTTTTTTTTTTTTTTTTTTTTTTTTTTTTTTTTTTTTTTTTTTTTTTTTTTTTTTTTTTTTTTTTTTTTTTTTTTTTTTTTTTTTTTTTTTTTTTTTTTTTTTTTTTTTTTTTTTTTTTTTTTTTTTTTTTTTTCGATTAAAATATGTGGGTATTTTTTTATCTTAGCAAAAAAAATAAAAAAAAAAATATATTCTTGCAATCCACTTGGTTTTGAGTACGAAGAGCAAACTTTCTATGCTTGCAAGATCTTTCATAATATAATAATAACCATTATAATCACTGAAAAGAAAACAAAATTATGAGGAAGATTCTTTTATAACTGATTCAAAAATCTGAGAATCATGGTGAAAATAAAATAATGAATTAATTATAGATTTTTCGAAACACTGCAATGTTGTTGAAGAACAAAGTTTGAAGGCAAGATGTAGAAGAAAGCATAACCGGAACCAAACCAGGATACTGATATAAGAAAATTCATTGACGTCTATATTGAAGAAATAATCACAGAAACTGATGAAACAGGCTGAATTACACAAATATAGAATAAATGCTACAAATCAATAATGATTAAACAAGTAATACAATAGTGGAAGTCTTTTAATGACCATCATAAAGAATGGGTGAATTTAAAAAATACAAGTGATCAAAATATTTTTTTGCTAGATAAAAAGGAACAACAACAAAAGAAAAAAATGGCAACAGATTTTCCCAAAAGAAAGTTTGTCTTCACGTAAATAGATTTTTTTATGACGCAGTTTGTGTACAATGGTTTAAGTTTCGATGGAAGTTTGAAGGCAAAACGTGATAGATGTCATACATGTCAATGTCTTTATGCCAATAATGAATTACATTCGTGATGATCACGTGATAAATACAATCCTGTGTTCTCCATTGAATTCGAAACTGACATTAGATTTGCACTTGTTGTGAAATAAAGATAGTTTTGGATATGACAATTTGGTAAAGGGGCTCAAAAATTAAAATTCGTCAAATAGTTTTTATACTACGCGTGTGCTTTTTAAAATTAAGTACATTTTGCTTACCTATGTGCGTTATTTTCATTGACAAATATGTTTTTTTTAAAAACAAGTAATGTAAAAAAAAAATTAAGTCAATTCCTACTTTGAAGGGATGGATAGAAAGTATTTTATCAACAATTGTATATATGTACCTATATATATATACATAGGGAGAGAGTGAACTAATAGTAGAAATTGAAAAAAGAGCATGATTTGTCTGCATTGTTGTAGCAAAGCACACCCGGTTGGCTAGTTTGCCTGAAAAAACAGTTTTCTACGCCAACTTTTGTCATTGTTTTAACAGTTACATTGTTACAACAATGGAGACGAATCTAAGCTGGCGTCGAAAACCAGTAATTAATTTAATTTAATTTAATTAATGAATAATATTTGAAAAAACTGTATTAACATTAAATGTCATCCACTATAAGTTTAAAAAAATTTATTTGAACTTGATTGGATGAATAGAAAGTATTTTATTAACGAATGAAAATTTGAACAAGATAAATACATAGAGAGAGAAACAGAGAGTGTGAGCTAATAGTAGGAATTGAAAAATGTTTCTGTAAAAGGCAAAAGTTGGCAAGAGCGAAGTGCACAAATTGATTGGTTTGAAAAACGGGACTGCATTTATCATGTGACTTAGACGTCACGTGAGTCTTTGAACTGATTGGCTGGAAACACATGATTGCAGTTATCATACGATTATAACGTCGCATGAATTCAGCCCATTGTTTGCTGATGGAAATAGGAAAGAGCAAAAGTAAAGATACTTTTGATAGTTTTTCTACCGAGAAATAAAATGTTAAAAAGTAAGGTAAAAGCACTGTCCACAATGTATTTAATTTAAAACTAATAGCTGAGCATGTTTTTTCAGAAATGTATAGAAATGCAAATCAATATTAGCAGAAAAAGTATTTAAAATTACTTCAGTAGAAAAACTATGTTAATTTTCTTTATCATAACGTTACGTCTTATTGTATTACGATAATTAAGTATAAAAAAATTGATGTATGATACTTTCTTATTTTATAACGCTGAAAAATCAACGTATATGGAAGTCTTTCATCTATTTGTAATGAAATAACTAGAATAAAACATTTAATTACAAGTCAGTAAACATAAAAATAACAAAAATGCTGTCGTAAAAAGAAAAAGAAAAGAATACATAATTTATTTAAGAAAAAGGTATTTGAAATAATATTCATCTGCAGTTAAATCATTATTAAGAAAGAATGAAACTGAAGAAACTTGCTTAAGATGTGCAACTGAAAACCAATTAAATCAAGCTTCCCTATAATGACTTATAAATTAATTTAATATTAAAAAGCTACTTCATTCTGAAATCTCTGAACATCTATTGAATGTTAGCTTCCGCTATAAACTATAATTAAATGCTTATGTTATATCGATTGTGTACGTATTTAATTTTCTAATAGAGTTTATTTTTTTCTAACAATCAAATGTATGAAGACAATAAACTTTAAATCTAATTTTCATAAAAGTTATAAGTTATTTTTTTTTTGTATCATGATAAAGTTCATCTGTGTAATAGGCGTATAATTCACTCGATGAAATTCAAATTATCAAACGAAACATGAAATACCAGGAACTGTTTAAACCTTATCTTAAAATAGTTAACATTCGTGGGCGATAGTAAACTACTTTATTTTAGTAGGTGTAAGCCATTCAAATGGAACATTCTTTCAAGACTGTATTATAAATCCTGGATGGATAAGAAGTTATGAAGGCGGTAGGTAATACATATACATAATATACACCTTCATAATAGATATATTAAAATATTTATCTTACATAATATATGACTTTAAGCACTGATTCTTGAATTAATGGGTGTATTGAGCCACCTATTTAAAAAAGAGGGAAGAGGAGGTGGCTTGCAAGCCTTTACATGTATTGTAGTACATCTAAACAATACCATTTAAGATGTTAAATCATGTCACAGAAGAAAGTTGCATCTTGTCGTTTTTTTGTTGTCAAAAAATTGCAATTGCTACTTATAATTTTTAATAATTACTAAAACCATATATTTTTATTTAAAAGAAATTTCAGGTGGAATAACAAAAAGAGAAACGCTATCGAATACTTCGTTTACACAATAAAGGGCTGATTTTTTATTTGATCAAATTTATGTAATCTGTTGTTAGGGAAAACTATGTCTTTAATTGGATATTATATATTAAGTATATTGAAAGGTATTAGCTACGTATTATTCAATCCCATGGACATCCCTTGTCTGGGGGCACCGAGGGAAATACAAGAAGACTGCTTGCATTCCATATCGTCATACAGGCTCTGTAACTCCTGTGATGGTATCGGCAATCATTGGATGCACAAATACCTCCTGTTCGCATCGTCGATGATATGAAAAGACATCGTTACATTGCTCAGATCGTAAGGTCGGTGGGTATGCCCTATCTTCGAAACCTCTTAGACATTATCTTTCGACAAGATAACACTAGACTACATGTCCGTAACTAAACGGGTGCTCGATTTTCACCCTGGTCAGCACGTTCTCCTGATCTCCCACCCATTGAAAACATCTGGTCATGGGCTGCTAAGGGTCTGACCACCACTCCGCATGAACGTGAGCAGCATCTAATTACCTGTCCGTATCTTTCATCTAAGCCCAGTTCGACTCGGTGCTCAACCGAGTTAGAGCTGTGTTGTGTTGTTGTTGTTGCTTATCCCACCCTATCACCTGTAACATTAAATCGAAGCCCACGAAATTCACCCTGGCAAAGGACGGGGGCTAGATTTGAGCACTATGCAGATTTGATAGTATGATTTCGCTTTCCCCACCACAATTTTGAAAGAGAACACCTCAGAACACTTTTCCGGTGCTCTCTCACTTTTCTTACCATACCACCAACCTCGCGAGAGGAATTTCAGTTTCCCAAATACTTAGAGCGTCCTCACGCCGCACACAAACACTATACATTTAAAAACAACCATACCTTCTCTGGGATTTGAACATAGGTTCTATAGTACAATAGTCAGCGTCACTAACCACTATACTGTCTGGGCGCAAGAGAGTTTCTTGCTGCTATAGGTGGGAACTGAGCCTACTTCATTTCGCGTACTCTGTATATCCCAAATAGCTAACAAATTTAATTCATGTTTTCTTCCTACTGCCATACGTACTAGTATAGTGTATAGTGTTTTACAATAAGTCAAGATTTGTTAGTTGGTTTCCTTTCTGAGGTTGCAATTTTAAAGGTTAGGAGTGAATATGTTCTTTTTAGTGGTTTAGTTAAGTTATTAATAATATTTTGCTTAAGAATATTAAACGTTTGACATATTGTTATTAATAGGGAAGTAACAATTCTTCATCAACTGTTTCATTTTTTCAGTGTTCTAAATAATTCACTTTTTTTGAGTTCCCAAAATCTCAAAGCGCTTCTAGATATTTAAAGCATCAAAGCGAAGCCTAGAAAATCCAAAAAGTAATTAGTAAGAGTCACAATTTCGGTGAGGGAAAGTCACCAAAAATAAAAGCAAGGATAACATCGAACACATAAACTTTAAGCTCCCCTTTTAACAATGGAATTTTTCCCTATTCGTCATGGGAAAGGAATGTTAAAAATGTCCGCAGAGAATAGCTGGCATATTGCCTCACAAAAAACAATTCCACCGAAAGAGGAAAACGACACATAAAAAGCAATAATAACCTGCACAATTAGCTGCGGGCCCGCATATGATGAATAGCATTTCCTTGAAGCTTTTTAACAGAGCAAATTTAGGCTTTTTTCACCTATTGTGTATCTGAAAAGCATGAAAACGGCCACGGAACAAAGACCGGAGCTAATGAAAATAACAGAATTTGCAGCACAGATGAGTGATGGAAATTTTTGCAGCTTCATTTCTCAAAAAGTAAAAAAAGGAGGGAAAAAATGAAAAGAAAATGAAAAATTAATAGTTTAAAACTTGTAAATTTAAAAATGCTAAATAATATATGTAATACGCGTAGGCATAAAAAAAAAAAAAGACAGGTTTTTGTACAAATATTTCGTAGTGGGAGAATCTGTAGCTTTTTGTGAGTATGTTCAAATTCTACATTTTAAAAAATCTCTCTCATTTCCATACTCTTTAGTAAGGACTAATACATTTAAAGTTCCAAAAAAGAAATTCATAGATTGATCATAATTTACGTCGCACTTTGAAGCAATATGAAGGCTATTGGCAAGCGAACTCGTAATTTTTAACCACGGTCAAGTGATGTGGTCAACACCTGAGCTAACAAACCATTTCCTTCTCCAAATTTTGACACCATGCCATCGGGAAAATTTTGAGCTTCGACAGAATAAATGTACATTATGCATGGCGAATCATCAGTGGCATTCGAATTCACGACGAAAACGAAATGAAGATACAAAAAAAAAATCTGATAACTTTATCTACATAGTAGAACGTCGTTTGTCCGAACGTTTATTATCCGGAGCGTCAAATATCCAAACCAAAGTCCGGATACGTTTTCGAACAGTGCAATGCTCAACAGATGTTTCGCGTGAGGCCAAAAGTGACGGGAAAACCCCAGGTGACGGATATTTGGGGAATTTCAGTTGTGTGATTTGGTAAACATTTGCGCGGAATATTAAGTCAGTTTGTTTACAAGTGAGGGAGTGTATACGTGCTCTTTTGTTGAGTTTTGTTGATGTAGAAACCTCGAAGGCATGCAATGCAGAATACTGTGGATTTTTCAATTGCTAAAGGATGATGAGATTGTGAATTCCTTGCAAGAAGAATCCGGGTCCTGTCGAAGATGAAACGGATGAAGACGAGGACAACAACAACAAAAGTAGCTAGGGTCCATCAAATGCTGACGCATTTCTGCGTTAGAGACAGCTATGGAGTGGTACGAACAACAATCAGAGTGCTGTCCTACTCAACTACTGCTGCTCAAGAGAATCAGAGACCTTGCAGCGAAAAAACGAGATGTGCAATGGTACAGCAAAAAAAAAAAAGTAATTATTTTCCACAATCAAAGTAAAATAGCAGCATTTTGCACCTATTTTGCTTTTCTTCAAACACGTTTCCCGCATGTGATGATTTTCAATATTCGTATAGTGTCCGGTTTACTATACTGCATGGATCGCATTCGGTTTTCGGTTATCCGAACAATCGCGTATTTGAACGGTGTCCGGTCCCAATTGATTTCGATAAACGACGTTCTACTGTATATATATATACTAGCTGCATGGCCCGGCGTTGCACGGGCTCTTACCGAGGGTATAACTTAATCCCTATGTTAATTTCCTCCTTTCTTTCTGATGCCAGATTTTTTGTGTGGGTGTGACGCGTACGATGTGAGTGCATGGCCCGTGAGTGCGTGTCATGGCTTTCTCGTTTAACATTTTCAAATTACGAAATTTCACTACTATTTTAAATTTTGAAGTAAAATTGTGGATTTTTTTAAATGTTCGACACCGATATTGATTCATTTTAGAAAAAAAATCATAAAATATGCAAAATATCATTATTTTGTAAAAAAAAAAAGTTTTTTTTTTTAAATTCTTAAAAAAAAAGATAGTTTTCGGCATTTTATTTTTTAAACTACTGATTCTAGATGATCAATGAACTTTTTAAAAATCATATTCATTTAAATGCATCGATATTTATTCATTTTAGAAGGACTCATAAAATAGGCAAAGTATTATTGTTTTGAAGGGAAAAAAATTCGAATCGTGACGAAATAAATGATGTTTGGTATTTATAAATTTATTAAATCACTATTTCAAAAGTGAAAAGTATGAACTTTTTTAGTTTAGATGATTTACTTATCATAATTATAAGAAATCCATACATAACGATTGAAAAATTTTGTTTAATGATTTACAGGAAACAATACTACTTTATTTTAAAAAAAATATTTATTTAAAGCAATACATTTAAATGTATTGCAAATAAACTTATTTAAAATAATGATAACAGAGTAAAAACGTGATTAAATTTTCACAAATATAATTAATGCAAAAATTCTTACCGTTACCTATTGAAATGACTGTTTATGTCTTTATTGCATTGTTTTTGAGTGTTAGATTTTAAAAAAAAGTTACAAAAAAAAAAGGTAAAAAGCCTTTATTTACACGTTTACAGTATAAAATTCAAAAAGAAAATAATACTATGTGATAAAAATATATTTCAGAATATTTCCTTATATTTTTATGATATATTTTTCTTATATTCCACTGTTCTTCTATAAATCAATCTTTAAGAATAAAAAAAGCTATCGGTTGTGATGCGTTATATGAATGAGCGTCCCGCCGCAAATAGCAATGTTATGAAGGAATTCCCCTTTTTCTGCATCAGTGAAAGACTCAAAGCTATCTCAACCTTTCCCGTCTTCCAAACAGAAAGCTAACGTAAAGTGAATGACCTCGACACAATTGAGAATTTTTTTTAAGTTTTCATTTTTTTAGGGCTTAACTTTCACGTTAAAGTTTTGAAATTTCACACATTAATTGCAAAATCAAAGTACTTTTAAATAAAAAATGTACAAAAAAAAAACTGTTTAAATTACTTCTCGCAAAAACGGTATTTTACGAAAATCACAAAAAAATTTTAAAATCCGTAATTTTTAAGAAGGTTTTCAATCTACACACAGAAGTTGGACAACATTATTCTACAAACGTAAAAAAAGTTTCGTACGATGATTTTAATAAATGACGAAGTTATTTAATGTTGAGTTAAAATTTTGAGTATTTTTTTAAAAAATCATAGAAAAAAAGTTTTTAGCATTTTATTTTTTTTAATGGCTGATTCAAAAAGAAAAACGCATGAACTTATTTAACACAAAATATCGTTTTAATAACACGAAAATAAGCTCATACGCAACGATTTAGAAAAAGATTTTCATAAAAAAGCATCGGTCTTAACTCGATTTTAAAAAAATCATAAAAAATAGAAAAAAATTATTATTATGCAAAAAAAAAAAAATATACTGTATCGTGGCAAAAGAAATGATCTTTCCGATTTTGTGATTATTTTTTGTCTGATTTAAAAAACAAAAATCGGATGGCTGTTTAAATAACTTCGAGAATACCGAAAAATTTCACCCTCTGTTCATTCACGACGCTAGGCGGGAAAAATAACGCGCAGGATTAAGACAATTAAGCGTTTTAAGGTTTTTAATTAATATCTTTTTAGCTAATTACAATATCGGAATGAAAAATAGTTTACGTCCTATTCTCAGACCTACTGAATACACGCACAAAATTTCATAAGAATCGGCCACATCGTTTCGGAGGAGTTTGGTTACAAACACTGTGACAGGAGAATTTTATATTATATATATATATATATATATATGTATATTTATATATAATATATATATAATTTTAAATATATATATATATATATATATATATATATATACTAGCTGTTACCCGCCCGCTTCGCTGGGTATTTCATGATGTTTTGTAAATTTTTTGGTTATATATATGTATAAATTTGATATTAAGTCCTAGCATTAAGAATTCGATTGTATTGAAATATGCGCCCCTTACGTTCCTCAACGCCCACTTGGGAGTCGATTTCACGAAACGCATTTTGTGGCGTATCTGTATTCTATGAGAGGAATTGCTTACCAAATTTCAAACACGTGCGTCTAATAGTTTAAAAATCGGAAAATTATTTATAAATCCTCCACCTATATTTACCCCCTGCAACACCCCTGGGGGTCATTTTTCCCAAAACCCATTGTATAGCGGATAATTTTTACTCCATGAAAGAACATGTCTATATATACCAATTTTCAAGCAGTTTG
>BMAO01024938.1:0-50323 GCA_019973975.1 Trichonephila clavata | reverse complement strand
TCAGACCTCTATTCCTATTCTTCATATGCTTAACCCAGTGATTCTCAACTTTCAATATTTGCTACCCAATATGCAATCATATTTTTTCATCGCCCCTCTTCATACAATAACAATGTATTGAATTCAGTATTACCATACTTTGACGCTAAAGCTACAAAACGTCTTCAACCTCTTAAGTGTCACTGGCGTATATAAACGTCTCACTCAACCGAAACGGTAATTACCTCGGACGTATAAATGCGTTTTCCCGAAGTACGAACTTCTCTGTGCACTGCTATCCATAAAATTATTCCGAAGGCTTTGGAATGCAATAAAAGGACTTTGAGAATGTGTTTTCGAAGGGTTTACTCATTTCAGAGGTTTTACTATTTATTCCTTTTCACATCCACTAATACATCACATAATATACGTGTGCCTACTTGGAAAACGGTGGCATTGGGGAGTGAATCGCGTAACGTTTAATGGCAGTTAAGAGATTAATTATAAACAGTACAAATTATCAAGATAAGTGTTAATTTTTGTATATGATTTTATATATGACAACGCCCACTGGTAACAACTATTTTGTAAATTAATGAATGTCATTGCGGGAGAGATTTAATTGTTTGAAGAAAGAAAATTACATGTAATCCGATTTCCACTTTTCTTTCTACATATCTAAGTAAAATTTTTTTTTTTCCTATTTGAAATATACACTCATGTCCATAAATTAAGGATAATTCAGAATCACACAGAAATTGAACTCTAAAATAAAAATTTCAACTGTAGAATTATCACACACATCTTGAAGAAGAATATGCAAATACAGGAAACCACCAGATGGCGAGATAGTACGTCACAATGACGAGAGTGTAAGAGAAGGGTATTAAGGAATGGTGGCAAAGAAGTAAAATTGTTCACAAGCGCTTTAAAAGCCTTCCAGTGCAATAACCGCATAGTTATGGCACAAAGGAAGTCTTGGATGTTTTTTACGTGGTAGAATTATCAGACGACTGGAATGTGACGTACCCAGCTGGAAGTATCCGAGGAACTTGGAATCGCCAGAGTGTCATCTCCAGACTTTGGCAACGATTCCAAGATGATGGTAATGTGAGTAGATGTTACAGCACAGGTCGCCCCGAGTTACAACGCCGAATGAGGACCGATATTTGGCAGTTACTGCCAAAAGAAACAGACGGAGCACAGCATCAGACTATCTCGTCAGCTCTCTTCAGCTACCGGTACGACAGTTTCAAGGCAGACCGTGTACAGACGCTTAGGGCACATTGGTCTATGTGCTCGTAGGCCTGTCAGATGTGTTCCCCTTACCGCAACTCACTGTCGCCTGCGATTAACCTGGAGTACAGAGCATGCATTGTGGACACCGCAACAGTGGTCTTGTGTGATGTTTTCCGAAGAGTCCAGGTTTAGTTTGCAGTCTGATTCTCGCCGGACTTTCATATGGAGAGCGCCAGGTACCCGTTACCACCAAGAGAACACCATTAAACAACATCGTTACGATGGTGCAGGATGGCTCGTTTGGGGAGGAATTATTCTTGGTTCCAGAACGGACCTGCATGTTCAGAGTGTAACGATGACAGGCCACATCTATCGGGATGTCATTGTGGAACAACATGTACATTGTTTCGGGGCGCCATGGGTGCTGAATTTCTGTTTATGGATGACAACGCCCGTCCTCACCGTGCAAACATTGTAGACGAATGCCTTCAATCGGAGGATATCACTCGTATGGATTGACCAGCATACTCACAGGACGTGAATCCAATAGAGCATGTGTGGGAGATGCTTGACCGACGAATTGCGGCCCTTCAACCCCCTCCCACCTGTCTACCGGAAATTCGGAGGGTATTGCTTGATGAGTGGTGTAATATTCCCCAAGATCAGATTGATAATTTGATACTCAGCATGCGTAGGCGTTGTAAGGCCTGTATTGCATCGTCCGGGAGATATACTCCGTACTAACCATCATACTAACCATGTTATAGTGTTTTTTGTAAATAGGTTCTTTTTGAAATTTGCTCCTGGGAGTAAAAATCGCTATTTTTATTAATTATGTCAAACATATAGCATCTTTTTTGCCCTTTACCTTTTGTTTAATAAATAGATTTTACAAACAAGTCAAATTTGTTTTGCTTCTGTCTCTTTCTTTGCCTGAACTTCATTATCCTTAATTTATGGACATGAATGTATATATATAAGAGCTAAAATTTTGAAATAAAAATAGTCCCTTGCAAACCGCAGAAAAATGCTTTTATACAAAACGCACCAGAAGAAAATTATTTGGAAGAATGTTATTGAACTTATTTAGGAATGCCATTCAAGGATTATATTCTTGTGTGCGTCGCCATCGAAGACGATAATTTAAAAAGTTTTTTTTCTTGCTATTATATTTGATATAATTTAGTAAATTTTTTTTTCGTATTCTGTCTTATTCTTGGTTATAATTATTTTTTTAAATGCACATTAAAACATTTTTAATGAAAATTTGATGGCTTTTTCAAATACTGAAGATATTGTATTTATCTCTTATTTTTATTCTGTTTCTTAAAATTTAATTATTTTTAAATGATAATTTGGTGCAGTATACTTTCATTTGGCTCTCTGTCCTAAAACCCAAATTACACTTTTCAATCAAATTTATTTATGAAAACACATTCGCAAATAAGTTTGATTTTTATTGGAAAAAAATAATTTAGTTTGAGAGTTTTTTTAAAAGATATATAAAATGGAAATCAAATAGAATTTTACTAAATTTACTATCAATCAAACAAACGCCTTCAGTAGATTCTATGGGGTTTTTTGCTATGTTTAAAATGATTTTATTCAACTTAAATATATATAACTCATAGGTGTCCTAAAGAAATCTTGCAGTTGGTGGTTACTATTAAAATAAATCATAGTTTCATTTTAACTTTTTTTTTAAAAAAAAATAATCATTTCTAAAGGAAATGTTGGCTTCGAATTTTATTATAGCGGTCTCAACGAATCATCAATAGCATATCTATTTGAAAATTTAAAAATTTTAATTTTCTTCTCATTTTCTAATTATTATATCTTTATAGAGACAAGAACAAAAAGAAGAGAATAAAATCGTGCTTAATTTATAAAATTTGAGGTTTTACAATTAGTTCTATTTTAAATATTCTCCCAATATTAAGTGACAAATCCTTTCAATACAAACAGGACACAGATTATAACAATTATGAAATAAAACAGATTGGAATATTTTTTTTACAGACAATTTTTTTCTTTAAAAAAACATTGAACATATTTTTTTTATTTCAAATAAAAGTGACCTTCTGCGTGGAACGTTAACTTTTCTTTAAGATAAAATGCAATGTTGCACGTACAATTTGTTCTGTAATCTGTTCTTTTAATTGATATCTTGAACCATATAGACTTAAATAACATCAGAAATGTATGGCTGTTTTATTAAACTTTTTTCTTTATACTGTATTTAGTACAATAACATAAACCATTTCTTAAATTTTCCGATTTGCTCGATATTGCTGGAAGGGCACGATAGATGGCAGCAGGTGGGTTCAAAAAGGTAAATTATAGCTGGAATACGTTTTTGTCGAGTGCAGGAGTATTTGACATGTGAATGGTGGCAAGTAAACAAAAATCTGATTGAAATGCGTGACAAGAAAATATAGCGTTGAGTTGAGTGTGTAAAACTTTGCAGTCATAAAAGGTAAAATAGTTTGGCTGGTCTCAGGCAAAAATGAAATGCGCTCACCATACTTCAAGTACAGAATTTATTTTATTGCATTTTTCTTCTACATCTCAAAATATTTTAATAAAAATATAATTCAAATAAAATTTTGATTCTTTGCTTGACTAGGATAAAATTTTGTCAAATAATATTTGTTTTAAGTAAAAGCTGCATTTTAAATTTATAGTTCGGTGTTGAGTATAAAATTATCTCGTATCTTCAAATGTTTTTTTTTTAAGAACAATTTTTTTCTTATTCTATCTTCTATCAGTTCCAGTGTGATCAGTTTGAAACAAATATTACTTATTATTACTGAAGTAATCAGGTCAGTGGTGTAACGGAAAATATTACGGCCCCCCGCAAACTCGGGTTTGGGGCGCCAAGCCCGAATACATACTTTGCGTCAATCAAGCTTTGAGCCCCTAGAGTCCCAAGGCCCACTCGCAATGCGAAGGTGTACTTTACGCCACCGAATCAGGTCATTATCAAGTTCCAGAAATGAATTATGTGGATACAAAATTGCTCAATGCACAAAGACATAAACTGTTTAAAAAGTGATTTAAAAAATAATAAAAATTTATATTTTCAAGCAATTTTGTAATTTTTATTATTATTTGATGTACGTAAATGTTTTAATTATAATTCTCGAGAAAATATATTTATTTGTAACAGGATATATATACATAATATATAATTTATAAAATATACTTATATATTCGTATGGACGTAAGATTTCGGTGCACGCTTTCCTGAGAAATCCTCCGTACTTGTAGCCTCGTACTTGGTACTCATACCTAGTGATTTCAGGTTTATGTTTACTTAGGTTTATGAAATATCTCAGTCCCTGCTCAAATCATTCACTTCCACAACTTCTCTACGAATATATATACAACTTTATTATACATTTTACGCTAATTAAAATACTCAGTAATATGGGGAAACTCGCAACCGGCCGCATGTCTTCGATCTCTTGCGCTTTCCATCGAGTGTGTGGGTGTAAACACCACAAAGCCCTTACCTTAACGCGCTTTCAAAGTGGGTTCTAATACTTGAAACCGTAAACTTTTTAAAAATTTAATATGTGCCATTATTTTTAATATTTATTTAATTATTATATTAAAAATTTAATATGGTTTTTATTTTTTGTAATTTTTTTTTTACTGGAGTTGGTTTGATTGCGGAACTGAACATCTCTTTATCCCATGATACTTAGAACATTTAGATCTGATTAACTTTAAAAGATATTTACAAATCATGCCAACAGAGACAAACACACGATATTTGTTCCAACTGCTAATTATTCGTAACACAAGCATATATTGGACACCATGTCTGATGACAGCAAATGATAAAATCCTTAACTTTACGTTCATGAAGTCTGAATTAAATGCTTTGGTAAATATAAACACAGGCAAACACATGTGTACATATGTTCTCGATTTAAATTCTCTTGATTATCTTGAAAGAAGTTTCTCCGATTTATATATTATGGTCCAGATTCTTTCAGGACAATAGGTGGCATTTAATTTTCATTGCACTTCCCTTTTAAAAAAATACCACGTAGTTAAGCGTTTACCTCAAGCTGATGCAATGTTATATAATCTACGGATATGTCAAATTACAGTGATTGCGGGTGTAATATATAAAAAAAGATACAAAATTAAATAAAATTCTAAATTTTTTAAAATTGAAAAACAAATTGAGAAATAGAATGAGTAATTGAGAAAGATATTGTCTTTTTCCTGTCGTAAGTTTTACTCACGTGTTTTAAGTCACGTCCTTATTTATAACAAATGTATTTTTATGTCATGCGACTCTGCAAAGTTTTTTAAAAACAAATGAATAACTGCTTTTACTATACCTTGAATAGATTGAACAAGCGGGAAAAGGAACACGAGCCGTAAATGAATTTGATGAAAATATTGATTCTGGTTAGTCTCAGAAAATATCCAAACATGTACTTATCAAAACATAATAGAAAAAAATGCCCAAAACTTTTATTACTGCAAATATTTTATAATTTTGAGAAAAATACTGAGAGCTACAACACATCAGAACTGCGCACTCAGCAAATGTCTATAAAAAGCGATTCTTAATCTGATGGTCAAAATTTCTGTTGCATTGCGATTGAGAATACCTTTCAACGACTGAAAAATGCCTTCCCGCACCGCAGAATTTGAGCTCATTACGAGCTACTGCTAGACCTTAAAAGAGGTCGTATCATTGTGTGGATTGAAAGAGGCAGGCTGGCCAAGTCGGAGAATCGCTCGTCATATGGGTTGACGCGATGCGGCTATTAAAAGATGCTGGCAAGAATGGGTGGAGAATGGCAGATTTCAGCGTCATTATGGTAGCGATCGACCTAGGATCAAATCAGGAGGACAGATTAATTGTCAGATCAACTGTCCCAGCACCTGATTCATGGTTATCAACTATTCGACTTGCACCCCGCACACGAGTGACCACCATGACCATTCACAGACTGCTGATAGAGTGAAATTTACGCTCGTACCGACTAGTACGCCACCTTCCACTCCCACCTGCA
The DNA here is from genome assembly GCA_019973975.1 of Trichonephila clavata. Taxonomy (NCBI): domain Eukaryota; kingdom Metazoa; phylum Arthropoda; class Arachnida; order Araneae; family Nephilidae; genus Trichonephila; species Trichonephila clavata. Next base: position 44,063 of record BMAO01024938.1, on the reverse strand, counting down.
CACTGTCGAGCCAAATTACAGTGGTGCCTGGCCCGATGAGGTTGGAATCATGCTGACTGGGGACGTACAATGATTAGCAACGAGTTCCTTTTTAAACTGTGTCTTCATGATTATCGAAGACGTGTCTGAAGACGCCCAGGGCAGCGTGCTGATCCTGCTTTCACTATTACACGCCTCATGAGCCCTCAACCAAGCGTTATGGTCTGGGGCGCCATTTCTTTTGACAACCGGATCCTTTGGGTCGTCATTAGAGGCACAGTTACAGCACAGCGGTACGTCGACGACATTCTGAGAGCTGTTTTACTACCGTTCCTTTTGCAGTACCCGGGCCTTATTTTTCATCAAAATAATGCGAGACCATATACGCAACGTGTTGCTATGATCTGTCTTACACACTTCCTTAGCCATCCAGATCTCTCTCTAATGGAACATGTCTAGGATATGATGGGAAGACGACTGCATCTAACACGGAATGTTGATAACCTGATCCGACAATTACAGCAAATTTGGCAAGAAACACTGCAGGAGACAATCAGGGTGCTTTATTACTCTATGCCACGTCGTGTGGCAGTTTGCATTCAAGATAGAGGTGGGTCAACACCTTATTTGGCTCATTACTTTATAACTATGCAACTCTGAAACAAATCACTTAATTGTTTTGAAATTTAATCATTTTCTACTATCTACATAATCTTTCTACCCACCGATTTTTGTCTCTATCGAGCAACTCGTTCTTGGTGCGTCGTTTTTTTCTTATAGAGTGTACTGTCCTTTTCAGAGAACTTTTTGAGAAAGCAGTATTGAATAAAAGCAAATTGAGATTTTTTTTTTGCACACAGAGATTAAAAAACTTTGATAATTATTAACTGGAGAAAATAACATTTGAAAAAGGGATGCCTGTATCCATCATCATCATAAACATAACATAGGACTGTGATGAGGGGATAATAGACATTGTTGCTCTATATCGCACAGAAGCCATAACTGCAACTGTGTGCCTTCAAGAGTATGTACTGGTTACAACTAGGTCCAGAATATCAGATTTCACCATCTTCACACACTCATATATATATATATATACATATATATATATATATATATATAGTCAAAATTTCTCGACAATATATATATTTACTGTAGAGAAATTCTTAATGGATATTTTCCAACAGAGAGAAAAATATTCATGACTTGATTGGTTTGGGCAATCACTTTTAAGTGTTATGTAAATTATAAATAATGCAGCAGAACGGATTTTTTAAGATCTTCCCCTTATAAGGAAGATTTGTACTTTTAATTCAGCAAACTTCGCACATATATCACATACTGAATTACTAATTATCATATTTGTCTAAATAATCCAATTAAAATATAGATCTTGTCAATATAATTAACATCCATCCACTAAAACTAAACATAGACTAATGATAGAGCATAGTTTCTGAAATTAATAGGGAAAGAAAAGCTTCAGTAGAATGGTGATCATTCTATCAGAGTTAGTAGAGTACGATGTTTAGCGTAAGATATAGATTCTAATCTTCTACGTAATCCTTACGTAATAATGGTGATCATTAATTAAAACTGGTCCTTAAGATCCCTGCGTACTGAGCGGTGAAAGTTAGGAAATATACAACTCTCAATTTAACGAGAGTAATAAATTCCTGATCTACATCGAATTTTATTATTTAATGTTATAAAATGAAACAGTTGTTATAATCTAATGATTATGATCATGATTTTTGTAACTAGTGCAGATTGAATAAGGTTATCTTGATTTCACCAAATTCTCTTTTTTACTAAGAAATACATAAAACAATAATAGTTTATTATAACTTGTTCAAAACGCGTTATTTTATTAATTAATCCAAATATAGTGTTTTTCACGACATATTTTAAAAAAATATTGTAACAAATTTTGGGTGAAGAATACTTAAAATAGTGTAAGTAATTTTTCTCTAGATGTGTAATACGTTTATATTACTCTATATTGTATTTATTTCGTCCTAAAATTTTAATATTCGCCAGAAACACGGTTCCTTATATTATAATGGTGATTCATTGGAATCTTGGCGATCGAGACAAGTTGGCATCATTCTTGGCAACTATGCTATTGATATGGTGACCATTTTGGCGAGCTCACGATCATATGAATTCTTCTGAAAATTTCGGGAGAAATCTACAAATACATGATCTATGAAGCAAGCGGATTTTTCGACAAAAATCCATGATGCCTTTAAATAGGAAGACCCTTACTGAAATTGGGTTAGTCTTGTTTTGACCGATACAAAGTAGTATTGATTTGACCGTGAAGAGTCGACCAACGATTAGACATTACTTCGTCTGTTGAGTAGGAAGAGTTAGTGCTTGTGAACAATTTTTAACAAACTTGTACTTTAGACATTGATGGTTGTGGTTGAGTGTCGTAATAGGTGTGAAGGCCTTCTGAGATTTATTCTGCGAATATTGCAGTTGGATCTTGTATTTCAAGGATTGCTTTTCGACAGTAAATTTCCATCGTTCCTGAAAAACTGTCTTGTCGTTTAAGACTGATTACATAAAATCCTTGAAGTCCGTTATGCGTAACAATATGTATTTAGAAAATTTTTGTCTTTTATGTATACTTTTTTTCTTAAGTATATATTTGAAATTAAATCTTATATGTGGAAAAAGTAAGTTTTATATATATATTGATTTTTATAAAAAATTTTTATAACCATTATTATAAGTAAAATTATTATATAGGATGGCAATAAAAATAGATAAATATTTTATAAATAGAAGTTAAATTAATTGTGTGTGTGTGTGTGTGTGTGTGTGTGTATGAATGTAAGAAAATCAGGCTCAAAAATGGGAATTCAGTACTTCTCAAACATTCAATATTTGCGACATAATATTCAATCAAGATTTTCATCATGCCCCCCCCCCGTACAATATTAATGTTTTGAGTTCAACAATACTATACTTTAACGCTAAAGCTACGATATGACGTTAACATCTTAAATTCCACCGTCGTATATAGATGTTTTCCTCAGCCAAATCGTGAACTGTCCCGGACGTATATATACGTCTCTCCGAAGTATAATCTTTTCTGAGCACTCCTACGCATTAAAATATTTAAAAGCTTTGGAATTCAATAAAAGGAGCTTAAAAGTGTGTCTTTGAGAAGCATTTACTTACTCCAGAAGATTTGCTTATTCCCCCCCCCTATATATCCCATATGTGTGTCTATGGGGAAACGGTGGAATTGGGGGGAGCGAATTGCGTAACTTTTAGATGGCAGTTGAGGGAGTAATTAAAAAACCGTACAAATTATCAAGATAAGTGTTTTATTTTTGCATGTAATTTTATATATGACAAACCCATGGGGTCACTGGTAATTATTAATATTGCTCTTAATGTAGCATAGTTAAATTAATTATAAAATACTTTATGTAGTACTGATACATTTATAAGTGCATTATATCAGTGAAAATGGGTGTTTTATTTTTTATTATGTCAGGCTATACTTTGTTTGTTTACTTTCAACAAATTAATAATTTGCTTAAGCAAATCTTCTGTTTTCGATTTTTTAATATTCTTGCCCCCCCCCCTCCCCTTAGAGTTATCACGCCCCCGTAGGTGGTACCCCCCACTGTTTGAGATACGCTGCGGTAGTTTAAATGATATACCATGAAAATGTTTTAATTCTTTGTGAAATACCATTGATTCATAAGAAAATCATGTTATTGAGAAATAAGGAATAATTAACTCAAAGAGAAATAAAAAAAATAACTCTTTGACAAAAAGAAAGCGAAAACACATGAGATAAAACTTTCAAAATAATATGAAAAAATTGTTTATATGATAGAATTTGACTTGTAACCTTTTTTTTTTATAAATTTCATTTACTCTCTTAAGATTGTTCTTTTAATATTTTTCAAAATTTACAATTATTGAATTTCATAAGGTGATTTAAATACATATGGTTCATTCTGAATATTTTTTAGAATTAAATTTGGCACAATGGTGTCACAATTATATCGTAAATGGTATATCAAGTTAATAACTTCAATTATCATACTAATATATGAAGATCTAAGTCATATTTACACAAATGAAAATGACATTTTTTTTCGAAATACACTATAATCTAGTTTAGGGTTGGCAACCTATGGCACGCTTTTTCGAAATACACTATAATCTAGTTCAGGGGTTGGCAACCTATGGCACGCGTGCCACATGTGGCACGCGATTAAATTCTCAGTGGCACTCTACACTACTTACATGTTTGTCAGTTTTTTAGTGGATGGAGATTGATAAATTTATAATGAACCTTATTTGACAAAAATCTTAATAATTTCAGAATCCCGAAAAAATTGAAATAATGATAAATTGACAGCTATTTTGTAAATTATTGATTGTCATTGCTGGAGAGATTTAGTTATTTGAAGAAAGAAAATTGCATGTACTCTGCTTTCCTCTTTTGGTTCTACAAATCTAAGTAAAAAAAATCTTTCTTGATATGAAAAATATTTTAAATCCGCAAAGAAATTGTTCAAAAACTGAATGCTTAGAATCGTATTAAATCGAACTGCACATTATACCCCTGATATTGCGATATGCAAGTAGAGAGGTGCAAGAGCTAAATTTGTTTTGATATTTTTATTTATTTATTTCATGATAATGGAGGGGGATACTTCTATTTTATGTTATATATTTTTTATTTTAATAAATATATGCCTAAAAATATATAATAAATGTTCAAATTTAATTTTTTGTTGTTGTTGAAGAAATAGATGTATTTTATGCCGTTTATTTTTATGTTAAGAAATATATTTAAATGATGCAAAATTAATATATGATAAACTGTAAATCTATATTATTGATCTCTTGTCTCTAACTCTGCATGCATTATAGCGGAAATTTAATTTTTCAAAAATGTTCTAATGTGTGGCACCTTGAATCATATTGGTAGGTTGGTTTGCCACACCACAGCAAAAAGGTCACCGACCTCTAAACTAGTTCCTGGAAAAAGTTTGAAATATTGATTGAAAGTACATCATACCTTTTTTTATCTCTATAATTCAATAATTACACCAAAATTATACATTCACTGAATCCTTTACGTGATTGTGCTTTGACTACATCTTTGTAATTATTTGTTTGAGAATAAATAAACTGACTTTCTCTGAAAACTTTACATAACTATTCATTCTAGTTTGTGTGTACAAGAGTATTTTTTATATTTAAAAATAAGTTGAAAAGAGTGGAAACTTTTTCATGTAGAGAACTGTCGTTTTTTATTTTATGAGGTTGTTTCCCTTTGTACAGAAAGTGTTTTATTATACAGAACATGGTAGAAGACTCATTCAACTTCATACCTTAGTTCATATTTTTCAGAATAAATTTTTTTTTTTTTTTGTAAATCACCATAATTTTTCCATTTGGAGGAGTCAGACTCAGTTAAATGGTTGCAAATCACATTCAGCTTAGAGAATGACTTTTGAATGAGAATAGGCCTAAAATATTGACAAAGCGAAAAATATAATGAATGTAAAAATTACATGAAAGACTTCGTCTCTTTACATTTTACTTTTTAAAATAAAATTTAAGCGAAATGGAAGTTAAAAACTGTCTTTTAAGGAAAATCGTGAAGTTAACATTGCCAATTCATTTATATACAAATATATTTTGAAATTTTTTTTTATATCTTCATTTTACAAGAATGTAAAGTTCCATTATTATAAAGAAGAAAAATATTATCTTTCCTCTTAAAAATAAATATATATTTTGGATTTGGATAAATGTTTGGTTGAAAACTTATTTTATTTAATTGATTTTTAATATTAGATTATGTGTTAATAATTGTGTATTGCAAGTATGAATTTATATTGCATGGATCAATACAATATTATTATGTACATTAAAATAAAATTAAACATAGCTTAATCTCACATGTTGTTTTATATATTTAACTATGCTGGCCTCCAAAAGTATGAAATCTTACATTTGGTTGATTATTTTTAGAAGCACTGAAAATATTTAAACGAAACTTTAAATGTACTTAGATAACATATATAAATCAACATCCTCCCCTTCCCTGATTTTGCAGGAGCATTTGTATGGCTCATCAGTTCATGAAAATTTTCGACAGAGCTTTCACAACGAAAGAAAAAAATTAGCTAATAGGGAGTAAGGTTTCATGACGTAAATTCATGCTGGAAAAGAGGCAATTTATTGGTATGTGTGTAAATATCATTACAAAGAACTTGATATTATAAAAGTTGTCAAATTACAGAGGCTTAAATGGGCTGGTCATCTGGCTAGAATGAATGAAGATCGCTGCTGCAAGAAAACCTTTCTGGCAAAGCCCATGGGAAATAGACCTCTGGGCAGACCCCGTTAAGATGGATTGAGTGTGTCAAAAAGGACCTACACATTTTAAAGGTCAAAAACAGGAAAACAGTTGCCTGAAGTAGAGATGTCCGGAGAAAACTTCTGGAGAACACCAGGGCTGTCGAGTCATTGAGGAAATGACCATCTCATTCATCCAGAAGCACTAGTTTTAGATGCTGCATGGTTTGGAGAGGTTTAAGAGGGAGTGAGGTGAACTGTACTTGTTCACTCAAGAGCATTTAAGATATGACACTTAGTGATAATTATGGACATCTGTATATCCATTCAGTGAATATCATTTTCAAAAAACTCGGTACTAAATGAGTTTCATATGAACATGCATTGGTATTTATAGAAATGAAATTACAATCAACTACATCTCTCATAATGAATACGTAGGAATCCGCGATTACAAACATTTATCCAATAGCAGCCATAGGATATCTGTCATTGATACGGAGATTTGTGCATCCGTACAACATGAGTTTTTCTTGTATAATGAACTTTCAATAGGTGGATGGTAGCGGTGGTAGCGTAGTGTTCAAGGTACCAGACTCCCGTAGCCGGCATGTTATGAGTTCGAGCCTAGTACCACTGAAAACCAGCCGTGCAGAAGAAGCCGATGCATATTAAATATGCCGAGGCACAAAAGTCCTCTCATTGGTGTGGTACGGAAGTTAGGAGAGAGGTATATCTGTTAAGGTGAGTCGAACTCCTCACTTGACCATAGTACACAATTACAAGTTCTTCACCAAAAGCCCTCGAGTAGCTGAACAGGGTGACGTTAATACTGACTCACAGACTCTACTAGGATGTTGAACTCGCATCCCTGTGGATGAACGATATATATCGGGTATCTAATACTATCAAATTGCAAGCATGTTAATATTCAACATTCATATGAATCTGGATTAAATTCCCACTGACAATTCTCCAAAGTCTATGTTTTCTATATCATGCTGAACCTATTCTTTTGTGTGCTGAATTGAGCTGGACATAAACAACAGGTCTTCTTACAAACAGACTTATCTCTTGCGTTATTTAGAACAAGTGAGTTTAGACGACAGCTGAGAATCTGTTGCCTCTCTATCACATATCTCTGCAATGGATACATGCATCTTTTCATTGGCAATCCTGATCTCTTGGGAGAGTTTTCCAACGCCTTCTCTACGAAACCGTCCCATTAAACTGCCTCCATAAATTGCACGCAAAAGATAGCATTAAATTGAATTTTCCAGGAATCTAACCTAGAGACTATCCTACCTCAGGTCTTTCAATTATCCTACACCTCATTTCATTACATAAATGTTGATAATCACTCATTTTAACTCTCTGTGATTTTTAAATTTAAAAATAACACTTTCAACACGCCTGCTGCACGTATAACCACGTACGTACAAAGTTTAAAAAAATGCCATGAAAAATGCTGGAGCTTGCGATTGATAGGAATGCCGAAATTGGAACGTGCGCTTTCAAAGAATTTTCCTCTAAATCTGCAGAGCACTGCCAGGGCATTACCACTGAAAATTGGTATCTTTGTTTGGAAATATTAGTTTTTCTCTCGATCAGTACTTTTTGAAACATTTTACAAAATATGCAAATTTTCTTTAAAAAAGTTAAAATATTTGAAAATTAAGAGTTAAGAAAAGTACAAGCCTTTCTTTATAATAAAAGTCAAAACATTCGAACAGATCATACTATTTTTTGTAATGGATTTTTCAAAAATGAAAGTCTGAAATAACAAAAAATAAACAGATAAAACCATAAAATCATGCTTAAATTTGTTTTTATTTATTGTTTTTCTAATATATCGTTCCTTTTAATTTTTTAAAAAACATTTTGAGTTTTGCTTGAAAAATTAAAAAGGCTTTGTTTTTACGTGACGAAAGAATATGGAATCAATATTTTCCCATGATCAAAAAAGGGCATCGCGTGCTATTAGTATTTCTTTTTTCAACAAATCTATTGCATTGATTTCTAATTCCCTTTGAACTTGGTATTATGGAACTGAGATGGTTGAGAGAACTGTTTCAAGTGTAAAACATTTTATCACAATTTTTTCCTGAAAAGGATGGCAAAGAAATAAATTGTTACGGGACAAATGCGACTACATCATAAATCATTCAAAAATGGCCCAGATCGCGGAAATGCGGTGGCAAGCTGCTGCGATTGAAATAAAAAGAAAAAGAGATTTTCATTTTCTAGTTTCATTCTAAGAAAGAAATAAATACTTTATGTATGTGTGTGTGGGGGGTATATATATATATATCTATCGTACAAATACATTTTATTATAAAAAATGTAAGGAATTTTTTTAGAAATTTTAAAGAAAATGTTTTTATTATAATTCGAATATTTTTTCCTGAAAAAATTCTTCATATTTGGCAAAACTACGTAATAAATTTAAAAGCTTAATTTAAAAAATTTCTTCATATGTTATATAGCTTTCTCTCTGACTATACAGTAATATCCCGAACTTGAACTCACGTGATAGGTGGGACTGACTCGGAGCATGATTTCGCATGTAAATATATATAAATTATTTTTAGTTGGGGACAGAGACGAAAAAATAGAGTCATATGGAGAAAAATATGTTTTTTTCAAATCTTAGATGACACAAATTCAAAATCACAAACTGAAATTATTTTGTTCTTCAAGGTTGCATAAAATCTAACAAAGTAGTCTACCGGCTCAATTTTTTCATCTCGCAAAATTTCCTTCGTATCAAGCTATAATAATCTTTTCATTCCTTGTTTGTTTTGTTTTTTTAAAAAATGTACTCATCTTTGGAGTTTATGCATTTTTTTAAATTCGTAATTCTTTTTCAATTAAACAGAAGCTTTCTACCAGTCCAAACCATCATTCGAACTTCTGATTCAACTGGGTCTAAAGACTCAAATTCTACAAAATCTTCTTGCTATGAGATCGTTAGTTGTCAGCTCCTAATTGTGGGAATCCAGCAGATCTTGATTGTCATTTCTATCCACTTCTAAATTTATTTATATACCTGTCAATATCGACATCTTCTTTAATCACAAAACCAATTTAACCAATTTTTTTTCCAAAAAAAAAAAACCCGAATTGACGTGATTTGAAAATTGCACAACTCCAGGTTCGCTTAAGTTGGTGTAGCATAAGTCATGGTATTGCAGTACTCAAATTTGCAATATTCAACAAATCAATTTACACATCAGTTCAGTTATGTTATTATCCTGCTCACTTTTAATTACTAGAGCTACCCAAACTAAACCAATATGAGGAGTGTATATAAATATAAGGAGTGGATCCTCGGATGTTATATTATATACGCATACAATAAATTAAAATTTCACTACTGTTTATCAAATGCCAATTATAAAGATTTGTTGATAAATTTGTACAAAAGATAAAACGCAATTAACCACTTGCGTACCGTGTAAGCATTACGACAGCGGTTCTCAAACTATATGACCATAGTAGCAACACTATGGTCATTCAGCTATTGTGGCCACTAGATAATTTCAAAGGAATTTTCAATAAGAAATTTTGGTGTTCTTAAAACATATTAAGAAGGTATGCGTTAATTATTAGACATAATATAATTTCCAACTTATATTTCAATAGCTTATTTTATTGCCATTCTACATGTATGATATTATTCAAAAGGAAATTTTAAAAATAATTCAGGCTTTTCTTTTTAAAGACTAACTTATTAAAAAAAAAGGGGGGGGAGACAATATTTTAACCCCTTAAGCGGTCAAATGTTTTTCAAAATGTTCCAAAAAAAGGACATGTCTTTATTGCATATAACTAAGCATAATACTTAACAGAATCCGAAATTGGAAGAATTTTGTTTTAATTTCAATTTTAAAGATTTCACCTTTTTAATTCATAATTCGGAAACACAAAAAACCTATATGTTTGATTTTTATAAGTACACACTCAGCATGCTATAAATAATGTTTCATACATCTTAATAGAATTTCTCTCATATTTATAAAAAAAATCATGTTCGTTCACCTTTTTTAAGCGGTTAAGGATTTTGTGTTTGTGTGCATATATATATATATGCACACACAATTTGAAGCATAGTGTAATATTGTCTTAAACTGCATTGGGGGGGGGGGTAGAGATTACAGCAGCCTTTTGGGATTATCATCATTTTCATTTCTTCTCAAGCAAAAAAAAAATGCACATTGTTGTGTCAATCCCTGTTCTTTATTGAATGTTTTCAAGAATCTAAATTCCAACCTTCTATGAAATATTCCCGCTTTCATCACAAAGAAAATCCCGGATTAGAAGTATTTCGGTACCACGGACAAACTGCATTGCTTAAAAACACTAGCTCCAATAAGAACATTATAGCAAAGGAAAAAAATGTGCATATTTTGACGTAATAAAAAATAAAATACACAATCACTCTTATAAAGTATATAATAACTATAAATGGTTTACACACAGTACACTACACATTACATTTATTATTTATTTATTATTACTAACAACATAATGTTCAATCTTATTAACAATTATACTATAACATACTTATTCTGTTATTTAAAAATAACATAATTAAAAGTAACATATAAAAAAAAGTTAATGCTTATCTTGATAATTTGTACAATTTAGAATTAAGTTCGTATTGTGGTTTTAAAGTATATTATTATAGCATTTTGTACAATTGTGATTATATGGGGGGGGAGCATGATGAAAATTTTGATAGAAAATCGGGTCACAAATATTGAAAGTTTGAGAAGTACTACTCTACTAGAGTTAAAAATACGGGCGAATCAAATGTAGAAAGAAAAAAGTATCTGGGCCCGTACAGCGTACGGGCAAATTGGTTATGTGTAGCTTTCGGTATCCCGTAAGGTGTACGGGCAAACTAGTCAACATGTTTATTATTTCCTTATTCTAATTGTTTATTCTTTTAAATTTGTTAAGATATGTTTCCTAATTCTCTTTTTTCTTATTATGGTTTTTGCCAAAATTCTTAATCATTATTTTATTTATTTATTTATTTTGAGCAAAAATTCACGTAAGACTCTAGTTTTTATTTTAAGACAACACAATTTAATATAGATTGAAATGAATATTTTTTGACAAAACACTGTGAATTATTATTATTCATTTTATATTACCATTAATGGAGATTTATTCAGGATTACATATGCGTGAAAATTTATCCCTTTTTTAGACAGAAATAAAATATTCCCCATTTTTTTCTTTCCGTAAAAGGACTCACGCTCTTTATGTTTAAGAATAAAAACCAAATATTCCGAGTCAAAGATCTTTTTCGTCTCCATTTCATTCGATTTTCTTCCATTTCTTTTTCGATTTCCCAAATAATATTTTCCGCCACGGCAAAAACTTTTTTGAAAATAAAGCCCTCATCATCGTAATAGCCTGACTGGGTTTCTTAATGCTTGTCTATTGGTGTCTATCGTCATAATGACCAGTTAGGAGAACAAAGAAACAGAAAAAGCAAAAATTCCGATACGATGACAAGTCTTTTTGCGAATTTAAATTTCCAATAAATGCACATTTCTCTCTGAAGTTTCGGTCTAATGGTTCACGGAACGACCAGGAGTTAGAAAGGAAAAACCCAGGAATCGATTTCTGTTTATAATCTTTTTGTGTTAGTAGAAATAAATGATTCTAAAACCCTTAGGTAATGAGATATTATTTTCTCATGAAATCGAAAAGAGCACAAGGCGATGACTGTAATCAAACGATTTGAATGTGCTTTGCCTAGGTTTTTGTGACAGGGCTTTTTTTATTATTTTAATGATAAAGTTCACGCTTGCATGAATTTTTAATATTTTTTTATTGTCATGTTACGCATAATTTCATCGAATGCGGTTGGGTCAGGTTATTCTTTTCCAAAATTTGCTATAAATCATATCCTGGAACATAATTTTATAAAAAAATCGATGAGATGTTCGATTTTTCTTTTACAGTAATATTTTTGAAGTTGCACGCATTGCAATTAAAATTATGCAAGCTACTTTTCGATCGCAAAAGCTTGAATTACGACTGAAAACACTTCTCATTTGTTGGAAATAGATATATAGATGACAAAAGCTTTAGTTAACTATAAGTTCTAGGCACAAAAAAAACAATAATTTTTATGTTAAACAAAGACGGTAGCTTAAAATAATAATTGTTCGAAAGCATTTCTACCAAGAAGTTGTGTAATTATAACGACATTTACCACATTAATGATGATTAATTCTGAAACGGAGAGGAAATTGAATAAGGAACTGAAAATTCAAAGACATCGAAAATGATGTCTCTGAATAGTGCGAAAATTAAAAGAAGTATTGATTTTAGAAAAAAATTCTAGGACTTTTCTTACTCCCTTTGAATATATTTCGCAAATGAATTCATTTACAATGGGAGCATATGCCATCACATGAAATTCAGCTAAGCACTCATGAAATTTCAATATCGAAAGAGATGTCCCTGAATACTGTGAAAATTAAAAGAAGTTTTGATTTTAGAAATAATTCTAGGACTTTTCTTACTCCCTTTGAATATGTTTCCCAAATCAATTCATTTACAATTCATTTACTACTTACCATAAAAATTGCACATAAGTAGAACAATTAAACAGTATACTGCCATAATGAATGTATAGAAAAAAACGAATGAAATATCAGTATTTCATAAAACTTTATCTTAATAATTATTTAAAAATATATATACACTTCAGAGCTAATTCCATGCTGAGAGCTAATGCACAACCTGTACAAAAGATGTTTATACCTTTATTTTTAATTTCCATGATTTTAAAAGCCTTTGCATGTTAAATATTGTACACGAATAAAAGCAAAATCAAATAACAGTTTATAAGTAAAATACATCAAAATCTAAGAACTGTATATGTGCATTTATTTAAATAAATATCTTAAAATATATTAATAATAAAAGTGTTGAATCTCGCACACATGAGATACATATATATATCACCAAAAACAAATATATAAAAATGGGAGAGTTTTTCTATTCTTGAGAATTAGATTTTTAATTATCTGAGTTATCAAAATAAGATTTCGTATTTGTGCTTTGCAGGAATCCTTTTTGAACTTTTAATTTCATTCATGATAATATCATAAAAAGCACGCACAACTTTTAAATCTTGACCAAATCCATTTGATCTTGAGTAAATAATTCACAAAGTAGAATTTTTGCATGAATTGCACAATTTTTTTCCTAAAATGATTTATTACTGCATATATAATGTCAATCTCATTGATGCGCTTTAGAAAAATAATTAATTTTTTATCAGGCTCTTTTCTAGCAGATAATCTGAAATGTAGGCGTGGTAGTTGCTGTTTAGCACCAAACATTGCTCCATTATTTAATGAAAAATGCAGGTAAAGCTTTGAAATTTTGCAGGCATATTTATAAAGATTCGGGGTATCAAATAAGCCAATAAAATTTTTTCGACAGTTTGATGATTTTTAGTGTACCATATAGCCTTAAATAAAAAGAGTTATGTTATTGAAAATAAATTTTCACTTAAATTTTCAGTTTATTTAGAACTTTGAATAATCATATTTGTGTGTGTTGGAATACAGTTCCGTAACTTTTGAAAACTTTGCTTTTTTAATTATCGTTAATATAAGAGTTGTATTAACATTCCAAGCGAAGTGATAGTTCCTTCGAGTAAATATGTATTTAGTTTCATAAATTGTTTATGCTCCTTAAAACTGTGTACAATTTTTTTTCAATAGTTATATTTCCAACATTCACTTTACAGAAGTGAAATTGCAACACAAGGAAATAATGCATATATAACATGAAAATTTCAGGAGCAATACTGGCGAGGTGTATATGCAAACTATTAAAAACAGACAAATAAAATTATTGTAAGCCAATTTATTCAGTACCTAATTCAGCGAAGCATTCCATCAATTAGTCCATTGATGCCTGCCTGAGATAAACATTACCAAGCCACATTCAATTCTGTGCACAGATAATTTACGGCTTACGCAGGTGGTCCTTGGTTCATGTTACACTCAATGAGATCTCACAGATGTTCGATGGGATTCAGATCTAGAGAGTTTGCTAGTTAGAGAAGAATGTCAATTTCAGTTAGGCTTTTATTAGTTCACTGTGCCACCTGGGCCTTCGTATTGTTTTCCTGGAATACCGTGTTGGGTGCACCTTGCAACAAAGACAGAACCACGGGCTCCACAATTTGTGTGACGTAGAGTTCCTCTATTAAACGGTCGCCATAGTGTACCAGAAGCGTCCTGTGTTGAGACGTTTGGCCACCTCAAGCCATGATGCCCCGTGAGGATCGGTTTGATAGTCTGTTTAAAAGCGTATTAAGAGATATATAAGCTTAGAACATTAGCAAATAAATTGGAAAAATATACGCCAGGTATTTGCGTAGTTCGATGCACGGATTATATGACATGGATAGTGCTTATTCGCTTAAATAATTTTCATTTATTTTAATTTTCTTACATAATCCAGTTATTTACTAACCTGTAATAGTTTTAAAACATAAAATGAAATGTTTAGCAAAAGTAGCTAAAATCAGTACAAAAATTACTTACTAATGAAAACAAATGTGACTTACTTATTGAAAAGTTTTTTAAAAAAATTATCCGATCAAAGATTAACACGATAGTCAATCTTTCTATTTCTTTAAATAATCTATTACTTTAATTTAATTTAATTTTTATGACATTCCAATTTTAACTACGATCCTTGGGAACTTAACACTGGGGTTTCACGTCAGACTGACCACCTGATCGGAAAAACTGCTCATGTACCTCAGCGCCCAAGGTTATGAGAACTGAGATGGGTACAGTGGCCTTAGTTCTCATAGGCTGTTGCACCACGAAGAATAATGAATACATGTATACATTTTCCCTCAAGGAATTTAAACTCATAATGATCTGGAGCCCACTAAAACTTCGTGGGAAAATCAAGTTTTATTGCACCTGCTTAACGAATACTAACAACGACTTTATCTGTCAAAAAACTAAAATGTTAGGGTTTTTAAATCAGGGCGATTCAATATTGCATTACACGCGTTTGTGGACCAACAAGAAAAGCCTTTACTGGAAATCATAGGACTTTAATGGCTTCCAGTTGAAGATTTATAAATACAGTCGACTCTCGATAATTCGAAGTTGAGGGAGGGACCAATAAGAAACTTCGAATTATCAAGAGAGTAGAAAAAAAAATCCTAAAATACACACAAAGAGAAATGTTTTCCAACACATTTAAATTTGAAACTACGTAATAAATCAACAATTGTACATATGTATATAATTATTTTAAAATATTTTTAAAAAGTATACATTTTACAGTATAAATATAATACATTTATGTATTAAAAGCAATTATTGAAATAATACATACTGTATATGATTAATAATTTTTGAAGAAAAATCTGTTATCTTTTTTGTTTTATGGCATTCAATCGAATTTTATCAATAGATTTTCTAAAATAAATGAAGCTTGAAAAACGTTCACGTCAACATGATTTTGAAAGAAAAATTTACTTGTATAGTTTGTTTAGTGACACTTTAGCTTCTGTCAGAATTATCGGATTCAGCTCCTCGATTCGTCTTCATCACTTTTTTCTGTGTTATTGTGGTCCAAAGCTCCAATTTTAGCTTTTTAAGGGGAGACACACAAAGACCACAAATCTTGTAAATTCCAACCTGTTTGCTACAGGACTGTACATGATTGTGAGTGTTCGAATTTTCCAGAGTTTTATAAGATAACTTTGAATTATCGCGTGTTGTAGTCTGGCTAGCCACAGATTTTCTTCGAAATATTGAGTGTACTAAAACACATTGTTTTAGTTCGAAATATCAAGAGTTTTTCTAGAGACCGAGCATATACTTTGAATAAGCGAGAGTTTCGTATTATCGAAGGTTTGAATTAGTGAGAGTCAACTGTATATGTTATCTCGGGAGTAAAGAAAAAAAACGCTTTTGTCCTTTGTATTGCTTGGGCTTGTTTTTGTTCGTGTTTTCTCTTTGAATTTGTGATCTTCAATAAAGTGTAGATTTTAAAATATAACTCTACATGTTTCCTTAGCAATCTATTATACGATTGCTACACATGAAATTAATGTCCATCGCAAAATATCATACAAGTTAAAAAAAAAGGCCTTAAATCTAAATGTTATATATTATATATATATATATATATATATATATCGTTACTGGTTGAACAGATATTGCTTGTAAGTATATGATAAGCTTATTTATTGAGAAATATGCGAATTAATGCTATTTGGAATTCCTGTGAGAATGATTGAATCGTAGCAATGGAAATTTTTAGATTTTATTTAAAGCAGCTTCTAATATTCTTATAATTATAAATATAATTTTGTAACAAAACAAATAACTTAGGTAAACATATGTTTTAAATCGGGGAAATTGAATTCCTGTTAAGGCAATTTTATTAAACTGATTTTGAACAATCAAAAACAATTGACGCAAAGAAGTTAACATATTACATTTGCTTGGAATATTTGATTTCAGAGTTTCTCTTGAATTAAAAAAATAACTTTCAGTATGTCTGCTTCATTTTAACTCAAAAAGTCGATGAACAGAATAATTTATTCATTTGATGCCTTTATCTCTTATAGAAAGGCTTACTTGATAAGTAACAGCCATTTATCCGTTTTCCAAGAGCCCCATTGCTGTATGTTAGAGTGATGATAATTTATTTCTTACTCAGAATTAACTGACACTAATCCTATGACTAGACAGATACCAGACTTTTGTCAATGAACTATATTCATTTTCGTATAACGAAATCAATGATTAAATAACCTAAAGTTTCCGCATTTTCTTCGATACTTTTGGAATTTGGTGTTTTTAATAATTTTGTGGTTATTATGCTCTTTGTTCAATCTATTGTAGAGAGGATTATTGAGCCCTCTGGGGTGATAAAGCAAAAATTGGCAAATGTTAGTTAGGAATGTACCAATTGATGGGAAGTTCATAAGAGTTCTATTTGTTTTTAAAATAAGCTCTTTTGAAAAATAACCATTGTTCAATCTTTATTATTGCATAAAAGCAAACGAAAATTCTTTTGAATTCTTAAGAATTTAAATTACCTAGACAGATCTTTGAAGACTAACTCATTTAAAATATTGAACGCTAGAGCAAATTCAAAATAAATATTTTAATATTAAAAAGTTATTTTTTAAAAGGCATTCCACGTTTTTATACATAATATTTATCAAACATAACTGTCAAATAAGGAAGAATATGTGATGATTTTTAATGATAATATTAGTTTGCTTCGTTGAAAAAAGAATTTAAATGAAGATATTTATGATTCTATATTTCTCTTATGGTCACTATAAATGCCTTAAGTTTATTTCTAAAAGTTAACTAGTTAGTATTATTTCAGTTGGAAAAAATATCTTAATAACAAGTAGGATTTATGTACCAAATTCCGTACAATCACCAACTATTACGATATTAAAAAATGTATTCAATGAAGAAATTTGAAAATGAAAAATTATAATATTACTTAAATTTTATCAAGAAATCATTTACATTATATTTTACTTAGCTATACAATCCTTCCCAGATGTAACGATTTGCTTTTCATTTTCTTTTATAAACAAGACATACAATTATTAAATTAAATATAGCTATTTACGGTTAATTATGAATATAACTCTATTAGGGAAAAATAATATTTTAAATGCATATTTAAAAAAAAAATTTAATTTATTTAAAAGTATACGTAAATTATTTGTTTATTTTAATATTCTTGTAAATCTAAATTAGAAATTAGTACTCGATGTTGTGTGTGTGGTTAGTTTGTTTTTATTTATTATTATCTACTTAGATCTAAATGAGAAATTCTGGTGGCTGATGTGTCGTAATTTTCAGTTATAATTTAAAGACCCGAATGGCGTTTAAAATAATATTTCTGTCTCTCAGTTTCAAAACTTTGTCGTGTAAGATCTTTTGGGACAAATTAAATATGAAGTGCATTAACATAATTTTTTCTAAGTGACAATTCTTGGTAAAATCTAGATTCCAATCACTGGCTGTATTCGAGGCTTGCTTTATGAGATTTGGAATTAAATGCTAAGTTTTACTACTGATTTTTTATTTTATGTTTCGTGATCATATATGATTTTTTTTGCATTAAAAATAATCTATTCAGTTATAGTATTTGCTTGAAGCATGTATCAAATTGTTGAAATAAGCAGTAATTTTACAAAGTAATAAAAGTATAAATGGAAAAGAAAATTTTAATGTTTCAAAACATATAAATAATATATATTATTATTATTTTGTTCCTATATCTGATACCGTTTTTATTTTTTCAACTTAATTATATTTTTTTATTAAATCATGTGTGTAAATAATAAAATAGTAGAATGTTCTCGGATGTTGACTTTTAGTAGAGATATGTAAATCTAATTTTTCTATTCGAAGAACTAAAACAATTATTTTCAAATGAACCATTTAATATTTATTCTTTTATAAAAAGAACCACAAAATATATAATTTTTATGATTTATTTTGAATTTTTTTTTTTATTTTAAGCTTTCTTAAGTTCTAATACGTCAATATTTTAAAGCAAATAGTGGAAATAAAAAATATTCCATCTATTAAAAATACAAAGGTAAATAATTACGAAATCTAAAACCAAATTAAACATAAATATAAACAACCCTTTTAAATAAAATACTTGATTTAGAACAATATCATTAAAATTAATATTTAAAAAGAAAATTCCCGTTCTAACTTATTTGCTTTTATATAAAAATGAAAAAAATATAGAAGCCTTTTTTGGAAATATTAAAAATTAGATTAAAATATAAAATAATAAAAAGATAACAATTGTATTCCTGTAAGCTCTGCACAGCAGAAATAGTAACTTGACTCTAAAATCGATTCTGTCGACTGGTGGTTATAAAGTGACTTGCTAGGCCATTTTTTCTTTGTTTTTCCACCTTGTTATCTTCCGGAAAAAGCAAATATTTGTTTTGAGTTTTTTCCCCTTTTATTTCGTTGGTCAATTCGTCTTTTTGATAATTTGTTTCAGAACACAGAAGTTTTATCAAATTTTCTTTTTAAGTTTCAATTATTTTGCTTTCCACTTAATTTTTTTTTCAATATGGACACAGATGAACACGTTTTATTGTGTTTCATGTTTCTTCGTATTTTAATATAAATTGTGCTTTTGAAACATGCACAGACAATAATTTATTATTTTTTTATATTACACTAATATTTTTATTCGATTTTGAAACAATAACATACATTTTATGATTTCATATAAAAATTTAAAAAAAAAGATTTTTAAAATTTGTGACAATACACAAATAATTCTTGATTAATGCGTACAGTTAATATTCTAATTCTGAACTTTTGTATTAGTATTTAAATTACAAACACCCATACACACACAATACACACACACTCATACACACACACTCATACTCATTCATATGCACACACACTCATATACACACATACTCATACACACATATACACACATACTCATACACACATATGCTCATGCGCCCACACACTCATACACACATATTCATACACACACTCATACACATACACGCATATACGCACAATGCACACATACACGATACACACACTCATACATATACGCACAATGCACACATACACGATATACACACTCATACACACACACATACACACACTCATACACACACTCATACACACACACTCATACACACACACACTCATACACACACACACTCAAACACACACACACTAATACACACCCACGTACATACTCATTCATACACACATACTGATACACACACATTTTCTCCTACACACACTCATACACACACATACTCATACACATATACTCTTACACACATACACACATATACTTACAATGCACACATACACGATACACACACTCGTACACAATACACATACTCATACACATACTCATACACAATACATAAACTCATACACAATACACACACTCATACACGTACACATTCATACACTCATACACAATACACACACTCATACACGTACACACACACTCGTACGTAAGTATTTGCACATTTACGGTATCTAATACGAGGCAGTTCGATACCATGGGATAAGAAACTATAAAAGATGTTCCTTCACCATGAGTAGATGGTGGCGAATCCACGTGTGGCAATGACAGTATCTAACCTCTGATGCATACTTATAACAAATTGCTGTTCAATATCAATCTCGAACGTTTTTCCTTCTACTCGTCTTGGTGAAGACAAGTCAAATCATCATCGATTTTGGATGGCAGAGTCACCACTCTAATCCACATTTCAACTCGTTCTATAGGTGATCGATAGAGAAAATATCTGGTGTGTGGGTTGATTGTTCAATCGCAGAAACTCATTGTCTGCATACCAAGCCATAGTGAGCTTCCTAATATGACAACTGGCACTAACGTTCTAAAAACAGCTACGATTCACATAATAAAATTTCTACGAGGTAAAAAAGAGCAACATTTAAAAAAAAAATTGCAGTAGGTCTCGACGTTACATGTACCGGGTTTTGCGACCAAAATTCCCGGACCAACAAGAGAATCCGCTCCCACATAAAATACAACCTCATATCCACCATATTTTACGGTTGTAACAATACGTTCCTGTTACGGTTGTAACAATACGTTCTCCAAACAGAGGCCAAATCTGGATTCAGCCACCCCTTCGAATGACAATGAAATTCGATTCATTACAGCACAAAACTTGTTTTCTTTAATTAACGAATTTTTCTCTGTCTTTATTCCTTTACTTTTACTGTTTTCAATTTTTTTAATCCTTTTTTATATAAATGTTTGCTTAAGGATTCTTAGTTGGCATTTTTAAGTACAATTTGGCTTGAATATATATTTTATTTTTGAATGACAATATATTCAATAATTTTGATTTATATATTTATATATATATATATACATATATATTGTGTGTGTGTGTGTGCAATGTATACATGCAATTCATAAATATACAGAAAGTAATTACAAACCTAAGATAACTAGTCAAGAAAAATAGTAAAAGTACCAAAAATGATTAGACACAGCAGTACTACAGCAAACTCCTGGCCTTAGGAACTAGGATTGCAGGTTTAAACAAAGTTTTGCGACTAGCCAGCCTTCACCTATATTTGCCAATACTCTGGGTCATAGGGAAAGTAAGGAATATCAAGAAAAGTTTAACTATCACAAATAAAACCACTATCTATTAATATAAAACTATAAAATTATAGCCAATAATAATTATTAGTATATGTTAAAATCAATGCTAAAAACAGTTAGATGAAAAAGGTACACGCGAGTACAGCAATAACGATTTTTCTCGCGCGATAGAAAGGAGTACATCAGTAATGCATAAAATTAGTAAATTATGATAAAAAAATAATATTAATTCTATGTGTATGCACATTTAAAAATTCTAAATATTGTTTTAAAATTTATAGAAAAAAAACACAGCGCAGACATATACAATTAATTTTAAATAAAATATATTGTTATTAATTTATTTAGCATGTGGGGCCATGGATCGATTAACTGCGCAACTAATTAAAATGCTATTTTTTACTATATATTATCATTTCACTGAGAACTAATAGAAATATAACTGTAAATAAAATTAGCAGGGTATCCATATTCAATACAATGTTTAATAAAGTTATTAAAATTTAAATATATATTAGATTTATCACTAACTAGTACATTATTACGATAAATATAATTAAAAATAATATTTCTATAAATAGAAATTAATAAATTCGAATTCCAGTATGGCACTTTAAGAATGTTAAAATTAAAATCATCTCTTTTATCATATTACTATATAATTTATAATTCTTAATATACAGTGATACATCCAAGTAATTAATTACAACTGGATTACTATTAATTTTAACTAGATTTAGGTAATAGGGATAAAAAAGTAATATTGATGTTAACATTATTATTTTTCCCAAAAATAATTAGATCATCTTTTATTTCTAAACACGTAATAATCATCCTTAATAATATATTTATATTCGTAAAAGTGTAAACATAAATTAGCCAAACTATTGCTAGCAGGACCCCCTTGAGGCAAATCTTTAGTTTGTTTATACAATGAACCATTTAAATTAATGTAGTTTTCTTTAAGACTAAATCTATGAGAATTTTAAATTTTTTAAAATTAATAGTACATTGCACCATATTCTTTAAGTTGTGTCTGGATATATATGCACACACACAGAACATCCTCAACCACTTGAAAAAAAGTCCCGGACATGAAATTTTTGAGTAAGAATGAGAGAATTTAGTTTAGGATATATATGAAAAAAATTTTCATAGCATTCAGAATGACCTTATAAAAAGCAAGCAATTACGAGAGTTTGTGTTCTATAATTATAAAATAAAAAATAGTGTGAAGACTATAAAATAGAAAATTAAAATAAAATTCTTCCATTTTTGTGCATTTTGTTAAGCATTACGCTTAAATGTATGCAATGAAAATGTGTCCTTTTTTGGAACATTTTGGGCAAGAAATTGACCACTTGAGGTGTTAGTAGATTACCTTTTTCAATAGTTGTATTTAAAATTTAGTCCATATATCTATATAAACTGTAATATATGGATTTGCATTTAATAGCAAAGACTTTTTTTATTTACGTTCGATGTCATTCCTAAAATCATTTTTGTATTTGCTTTGCATTCCAAATGAATTTTTGTTTCTCTGATTTAAGAATAGTAGAATGAACTGTTTTTGTTGGATAATTGACTCGAAATGGATTTCTTAACCATAAGTACATTATGTAATAATGTGGTTAGCAGTCGAATGCCAAACATCTTTGGTTAAACAGTTTTTAATTTGACATTCAATATTGTAATGACAAACATAAAATAACCTTAACATTTGGAGCTACAATAACGAAAAGTACCATATTTAGAAAAGGACATATGTTCTACTCGATGTTTATGTCTCGACAGCAACCTCTCAACTGACGGTTTCTAGAATTGTCCGCTAGATGTCGCTATTCACATATTGGTTTGTTACACAATAGAATATAGACTAACTCAAAAAATTTGGCATTTTAATATATTTTTTACTTAAATGATTCGAATGATCACTTTCTAAAGAAGATTTAGTTTTGTTCTGAAAAAGAGAATTCCATTTTTATCAGTTTCCTGCAAGAGCTGAAATAAAAAAAAATATTACAAAAATTAGAAGGAAATTTACAACAAAAGGTTTTGCAGTTATTATAAAAAAGGGAGATTATAGGGAATTTTAAGACAGAAAGAATATTTATTTTGATCCTCAAAAGAGAGTTCATATGAGAATATTTTAAATTCAGATAGAAAATTTAAATATTCCGATTATTCTGCATCATTAACAATTCAAACAAAAAATAAATCAAAATCAAATAACTAAACAAAAAAAGAATTTCTTAGGTAGATAAACACGAAAATGACGCATTTCTTTTAATTTTATAAAAATTCTAAATTTGTGTGTAAAACAACTGTTATCATATATTTCAGATTATTTCTCCTGTTTATATATTTTAAGACATATAAATATATCTTACTAAACCATTCCATATCAATAATTCCTTTAAATATGGTAAATAATATTATTCTTTCTATGATAACAAGAGAAATCCATTTATTTTCTTTATAGCTAGTATAACTATCGAACAAAAAGAAAGATGGGAAACGATCACACAAACTCGTGGGGGTATTCGTAAGTCAAAAAAAAAAAGTTAAGTTGCCGCTACATTTTAAATTGGACCTTGAAGGGGTAAAAGCGGAATTTCTGCTAGTTGTAGTAACAAGGCTTACTTCAAGGCTTGAGTTTGTTTACTAAGACTTTAGAGAAAGAATATTTGGGAATTTCTGATATTTCCAAAACTGGGGGTCAAGAAGTGAAAAAATATCAAAAGTACAAACTGAAGAATGTGCATAACATTTCTAACAGAATTTAAGGGACAGTAAAATAATGATAGCCTTCATATGCTTTTGAGAGAATTTCCTGCGATATGCAGAGTTTAATACTAAAAAATTTGAATATTAAAAATATATGTATATATTTCTCAGATTGATATGCACAATAACTATTCTTAATTTTTATAACGTTCAATTTAGACATATGGGTTTAATTGTGCAATAAATGTATTGAGGAAATATGGAAAAAATTTGAAAAAATTCAAGAACAATTATTTAGCTACACTTTGTAATTCGTACTAAAACAATTTTAAAAAAGCTAGTATTTCGATTACTACTATCAATATTAATTTTCTTTTTGTGTAAATTAGTTGATCTTTTTCGTGAAATTCATTCAATGTTTTCTCTATCTGTCTCTATTTACACACACACTCGTATATGTATATATATAGATATATATATATATATATAATTAAAATTCTCTACAAAAGAGAGATAAATAATCAATAGTCATCAAAACTGAAAAGAAATCGAAATTCTAAGATAAACCAGACATAAGATTTTAGGAAGGATATAGAAATTATAAAAATAATAGAATTTAAAATATAAAAATATGGATGCTATACAGTATTATAAACATTGCTTACTTAGGACAGCTCTCATATATAAAATAATTTATAAAAAAAAGTGGGGATAACCATGTTTTTTGGTTAGCCAACCTTCCCCCTTTCTGTTAATAATATTGAGCAAAAACCTATTGAAAATAATGGATGGAATATCTAAATCAACTACGAGAAAAAGGTACCTTACGTAATAAATGCAGAACCTGCGCTAAATCTGAGTGATGGAAACATACATGCATATATACAAATATATATAGATAAACAATAAAAAAATGCATGTGTTTCCATATGCATCATCCAAATATGCATGTGCATTCATCCAAATAACAATCGCATATTCTATATTCTATTTATTTTATTCAATTGCCTCAATATGTAAGATTTGTGATTAATATAACATTAATAATATGTAATTTAAAACTTAAGGTTTCTGGAAAATTTTATTTTTAAAAATTGAATTATAATTGTATATATGAGATTGTGTACTTTATAATATATAAAACTGAAATATATTTTTAAAATTTCAAAAATCAATTCTAAGAGAGTGTGATTTTAAATGTGGTAAAGACAAAATAAGGTAAAGACTGATGACATGAATTTAAGTGATGTGATATTTAAATAATGCGTTTAATGTATCTAATATAATATTTACTTTTCCCAATATATTTCTTTTTACATTACGAACTTTATTTTTATGGGATAGAGGCAAATAAAGGTATTAGCAATCTTTCATTGTAACACGTAATTGATTTCAACATTTTCTATTGTGAAATACCTTTAATAATCTTCACATATTAAGACTAATGTAAGAATATTTTTAAATAATTATTTACACAAATGTAATTTACATTTACATTTTTAAATAATATTTTAGTATATACTCCGTATACTTTCTTCCCGAGTTTGAATTTCAAGTTTAGAGTTACATACATTTCCTATTAAAAGTTTTAATACAACTCTGAAAATCTCGTCATCCTGTTCTATAGTAAATCCATCAACCAATCACAGCTGTATCAGTCAGTAACATTAGAGTTATATGATGTTAACAGTTATTTCAAACACGTGGTAGTTTAGTACAAGTTTTTTCTACGGAAGCTTCTTTGAAATATTGATGTCAGAGTTACGTGAAGGGACGTTGCATAATGTATAAGAGGGGGGAGTTATTTTTTTTAAAAAAAAGTAACTGCAGGATCTCCTTACGATCAAAGTAGAATTTTTCTTTGTTTCTGTTTATTTTCCAATCATCGTGTCCACATTGCCGTAAACACTTAAATTTACCTTCAGGAGATGAAGGTTTCAGATGCAGTCATTCCCCCCCCCCCTTCCCTAAACATTGGTTTCAATGTGGGAGTGACTACTGTATCTATACTTTTTTTTTAACTCTCAATCAAAATATATCATATGTTCTATTTTGAAAACAGCATTGGGGAAGGGGAAAGAATGCATTAAAAATTGTATTCCCATTACACTTTGAAGATTAAATCTATGCAGACATACAACAGAGAATCGAGAAGGGGAAATCGTAGATAATAATCTTTGCTTGAAAAAGTTTTGTGAATAACACAAAAACATCCATTTTGAAATTCGACTTCATGTAGCGGCCGCAAAATGAGCTTAGTGTATATCGAAAAAATATCAGATCAGAATAAGAGCACGTAGATTTGAATGTATTGGAGAAAGATATTCGGCTCTTGGAAATAAAATTGCAAGAAGTTTTTCGTTTTAAAATGAGATATGTACTATTGGTTCCAATTCATTTTGATGCAACAGTTCGATAGAAAGATAAAGTAAAATTTTCTTTTCTTAATGCTACGTATTTTATTAGAGATACCAAAACTTGTGATCTTATTACTGAACTTCTCTCACAGACAATATATTCTGAATAGTGTCAATAGTTTTCAGACGAACAACATGAAAAGAAATTGTTTTATTACGACTTATCTACAGTTTGGAAGCTAAACTGAAAATAATTTATTAGATGCAGTAAACTACAAGAATGACCACCACAGAGTTATTTAAATAAAAAATTGTCAATATCTTATGAGCATCATTCCACCCTCAGTGCATTTTAAATGCAATATCGCTAAAATACAAGCAGTAATTCAAATATATTCTATTCGTACTCAGTTTTCAAACAAAAAAGTTTTTCTAATACCATCTTGAATAAGTATACAATAAATCTGTAGTACAAGCTCTATTTACTTTATACTATTTCTTTAATATTATTTGCCATTTTTTTAGAATATGAGATTGTTTAAATATTATTGTCTACGTAACACGCAAGATATTTTTGTCTATTAAAAGAAATTAAGCTTTTAAATAGAAATGTATAACTAAGAACACATAAAAAATGAAGACCACAAAGTACAATTAAAAGCTTTTACATTCTAATTTGGATACTATTCTTGGTCTACATTTACATAATAGTATTTTAACTACATCAACACTGAATCAAGTAACAATGCTGTTGTTGTGAATTCATCCTTTTCTTTTAGCGCATCGTGATGTTTTCAAGTTTCGGAGAAAAACACCTCCATCTGTTTTTACACGGTCCTTAGAGGGTTACATGGTCAAATAGTTTTATTCTTTTTTTTAATGGTTAACTTAATCCAACTCAGTTCAGTATTGCTGAATGTTTCAAGAAAGGAAAAGTGGATGATCTATCAATTAATTGGTGTTTTCATTTATGAGGGATTTATAATGAGAGGGATGTCTGGGAAAACATTTTTTAAGCATTGAGCTAAATGTAGAACGAATCTTAAAATTCAAAAGACACTTGAAAATATGTTTCATAAAGAAACTGCAAAATTAATAGAACAATAAGCAAATAACAGATTTTCTGAGAAAAAGTTGATACCACAATATTATTTGGAAAGCAGTTCTTCTCAAACCGTTTTATTATAGATAGTAAAGCTCAGGATTCAAGCATCAAGAATAATAAAGATTTCTTTAGTAACGATAACGATAGATTTTAATCTATCTCACCATAAATAAATGCCTTCTATCGTTAAGTAAAGTTAAATAATTAATTTGTATTACTTCTAATTTTTTTGATTCAAAGATTTTATCCTATTTTGAGGCTATCCGAAGTTTACTTTGGTTATTAATCAAAACACATATATGAACTTAATATTAGTAATATTGAGATATTTTTATTAATGTTGCATTCGAAAGCAACATGAGTACATATGACAACATGCCTTGTAATTTTGAGCCTCCTTCACGTGATTTGTGTTCAACTACGAGCATCCTCATTCCATGTTTAAGGTGCATAACATTTCCGCATGATATATTTTTAGTTTGTTAGTTACAACATTATGTTAAAAAAAATATTTCTTTTAAAAAAATATATCCGCATGTCATCTAGTTTTGGGCAATAGTGTAAACTGTTAATGATAGATAATTTTTAACGCTGCTTTAAATTAAAATAAGATTAATCAAACAATACTTTAATGAAAATAACCCCTATTCCTCTTTATTATATGTTTATAACACACATTAATTGCTTCAAAATTATTCATAAACGTAACATTTACCATATTTTTCTACAATTTTTTTAGTAAAATGTATTTAATTTATAACATTTTTTTGTATGATTTAAATGTAAAAGTAATTTTTTCATAAAACTTCTATTCATATTTAAATACACACAAACATAAAAATTTCTGTCAATCAGTTATTTCAAAAACCCACTTTAAAAATGGGGGCGGGTTGAAGTATATTGTTACGATTTTGGTATTTAAAATGTGTTTATAATGTTAAATTATATCAAAATTACTATTTTCTGCTTGAAAAATAGTGCAGGATTAATGTTCATTGCATGTAAACATGTGAATTAGATCAATTGCTATGGGACCTTGTAAATAACATGGGGCTCTTTGGGTATCTCGCCAAATTGGCGAGATATTGTTTAGTTGGTGACAGTTTGGGCAACTTATTTTGTCACCAAATTTGTCGCCAAGTTCGCCAAATTTGGCGATATTGGCGATATTCGACGACTTCCGGTTCCGACTTCCGGTTCTCCTATTTTCTGGAATGTTCTACCACTTTCGCCATGTCTATATAAGGCATACTGAAATGCAACATGGGTTGTTCTCAGGGAACGCTACACAATCAAGGCCCAAAACAACAGGCCACATTCAACTTTCCAGATATGGGATGGAGGAACGCTTCGCGTTCCGTTTCCCAGTGAAGCTCAGACGCGCCGGCAGCCTCTGTTACTTTACGGGTGATTCCGTCGTGATTTATGCCGAAGACAGTACGAAAGCCTACGGCTTTGCATTTGATCTATTTTCCGCTGGATCAGTACATTGCGTTGTGTTACTGTTGTGTTGTATTACTGTGACTTCGGCTGTTCTTATGCCTTTCTGAGCATTGTATTCTGCATTGGGCTGATAATAAAGAACGGTTTTATCGCTGTCCTGATTAAAGTCTATTCAATCCCTGAACCCAACAGTGAAATTCGTTACAATATGAATAATAGAAATGGAAAACATTAAAATTTCTTGCTTAATTGAAAGTACTAATATTAGAGATGTTTTTCAATTGTAAGATATTTTTTTTAATTATAGAAATATTTAAATTTCCATTAGTAACTTTTTAATACAATAAAAGAATGTTATTTAAAATTGTATTGTTCAAGAAAAAACTTAACATTGTTTGAAAAATTTTAGATTTATATAAAAAAATATTTATTTTTTGATAAAATGAATAAAACTGAAGAAAGATGAATCTACATACAGTTGAACAGAAAAATCAGGAAATAGTTGAAAAATAGTCCGATTAGAAAACTTTTTTCTTCTTCTCAATCATAAACAATAGCATGGAGTTATATTTTCTGATCTATTTTCTTTTTGATAAATTACATTTTTTTTTGCGTTGAATGACTCCTTATAAGTGTATTCACATATACAGTTCGAACATATTTTAAGCGTAATTCCTTCTTATTTTTAAAATTTTGAGCTAAGCAGAAGTATAAATGTTTGAGTAAAGTTTTAAGTAGTCAAATTTAAAAAAATAAAACATTTAGCTTTTCCAACTACATAATTGTGTCTCGATACATTTATAAGAATAAAAAACTTAAACATCATATTATGACAATTTGAATAATTATTCTCTTTCATTTAATATTTTCATAAAATAAGAATACATTTGAAACTTTGCAAAAATATTATTTTTCCAATCATTTGATTTTAATGCTTTATAGATTACTTATTTTTATCAAATTAATAGTAATGAAGAGAAAAATGCACATATTTAGTGTAAAGGAAATGATTTTGAATTAAACCGATTATACAAATCAGAATAAACATTTGAAAGAAGTTTAAATTCATGAATACTCTATGAAAAATGCAATCCCTTATATATAGAGTTATCAATCTGTAAACTTTCATGTTTGATAAAATACTTCAACTAAAAGTCACAAATTTCATGTAAAAGAGTTTTCAAAGTAGCAGCAGCTAAAAGAATTAAACTCCTGTTCAATACCAGGTCATTAACTTTGAAATCGTATTGTAAAGTAAAATCCAAAGTAAGCTTTGGAAATTGTGCTAACATCGCTCGGCTAAAAGTTCTTCTAATTGAATATCCACTTCGAAATTGGAAATAGAAAAAAGTCATAATTATTGCTCACATCCTCATCACATTCGGAATAAAATTAAATTCTTTTTCCCAGAAGTCTCGGATTTTGATTATTTGAATTCTGGAACATATTAAAAAGAAACTTTGTATTCAAAGTCGTAGTTCACATTAGGAGTTTTCTTAATTGTGTTTTTAGAGCCAACATGGCGGACTTAAAAGAAGGCATAATTATACCTTAATGAAATTTACTTGAACCACTCTGAGTAAAACTAGGCATTTCGAAGAAAATGGAATCGTATTCGTCACATGATTATTGTTGAGAAAGAAGTTTTAGAATTTTAAAGACATGCAGCGATGAAAGAAGTGAAGAATGAAATATAAAACCTCTTTCATCAAGTGTCCTTCTAAATCTAATCTTCTACGAAACTTGCTGAGAATAGAGGTACATTAAGATCAAGGGAAAGGAATTGGTTAGAATATTAATAAAGACTTTTCATCTGGAACATGATGGAGGCTTTATTCAGACTATCGATTTATTTGAAGTTGCACTCTCATTTCTTTGAAAGTTAAAAAAGAACTTCGAGGACTTCTTTGGATTTATTTTGACCATGTTATTTAAGTTTCTTCGCTTAGAAGATGTAAAGTTCACATCAATTTCTTGCTGCTTAAGAATAATTTTATATTAAAAGATGAGTTCTTTGATGATATATTTTATTTGTAATAGTGGATATTTTACTTTCATTTCATTTATTTATATCATCTTCTCAATTACACAAACACATTTTTTATGATATAACATGAGAGAAATTGCCTCTACATTAATAGCTCAAATAATAACTAGAGTAAATCTTATTTATTTGAAACAAAAATGTACCATAAATTCATCCACAACATGTCACACACCCACACGACGTTTTTATGGCATACGATAATTCCAAGAAGTGTTTTCGTTTGTAGTCAGTCAGTATTCTAGAATCTGTTTCTAGAGAAGACTGTAACTCAAAAATTTGAAATAAACTTTTTACTTTTAAAATGTCTGAGCGAATATAATAAGCACGTGATTGATTTATGAATTTATACTTGAAATTAACGTTAAAAAGAGCTGGAAAAAATGTTAATTCTACGTTTGGAGAAAAGACAGGTACATATATTCATAATGGCCTGCAAATGATTTAAAAAGTATTCTTCTCCCGTTCCTAGCTCCCGTTTTGGGATACCATCAAATTTAAATATCTATGACTTGCAAGCAGTTGTTTAAACATTTTGCTGTTTAACATGTGAATAGCTTGCAGATAAGTTGAAATTAAGTGATGAGATAACACGGAAATATATTTACACTAAATGGGAAATATATGTTAATTAACAATATGACTACGAATAGATAATAAATCAGGGACTAGAACATAAATTAGGCTTTTAAGAAGTGATATCCTACCACATTTTCTTTATATACATATATATTCCCTATATATATATCACCTATTTTTATCTTTCTAAAAATCAAAAGCTAGTAACCAGTTGCATAATAATAGCAACTACAAAAGAGTTCAAAATATTTTAAAAATAAGTAGTTATAAACGTGGCAACAAAATGCATGCGGCAAGAAGAGAGTAGAAGTACTCGAATTCTAAGTAAATTTAGCTGGCTGTTGTCTTTGATCTTTTATTTAATTTACTATTCGTTTTATTCTTATATATATAACACAAACCATTAATAAATAACTCCCTCCCACGAGTGTTTTGTGCAATATTATGGACCAAAATTGGATTTAAAAAGGGCATTTTTTGCTTCATCAGTTTATCGAGATAGTTCTACATTTTACAGATATAATTAAATTTTTTTCAAGTGAAATTTGGAAATAGAAGTTGACAAGTAAAATAGTATTAACTTCTTAGAAAAGTGATCTTCAAACTTGGTCAAAAGTGGTTTTTCCCTCCACAAATGAATAAAAGTATTTAAAACTATTAAGTTTAGCAAAATATTGTATTAACGAGTATGAAATTATTTTGTGGAACCTGATAATATGGTAGTACATATAAAGAATTTTTTAATATTCTTTTATTATTATAATAAAAGTTTAAAAAGTATTTAAAAATAAAGTTATATTGTGTATAAAAAAATTTCATTTTAAATGATTGGGATAATTTTTAGATACTTGTGAACATACAAACTTCAAAGAGAATATGAATCCATTTTGCATAAATATTTAAAATTTTCTTTTCGAATTTTATTGTGACTCATGAAACCCCTAGATATGTCTCATGGAGCCCCAGGGTTCCATGGAACACAGTTTGAAGACCACTGATTTAGAGCAACAAATTTTTTAATGTATTCTTTGATCAGAGTGAAATTTTATATAATTTTTGTCTCTTTTCAGAAATCTTTCAAACAGATGGCTACTTGATACCTGGTTCCAAGTGCAACTATGAAATATCACCTGAACAGACAAACAGAACGAGGGGAAAATTTTACTCTCCTCAGTATCCTAGCAATTATCCTCGTGACGTCACTTGCCATTATAGATTCACTGCCACTCCTAATAATCGAGTTAAAATTGTTTTTGAACAAATACGTCTACAAAAAGGAGATCTAAGGTATTCAAATCTTTAATTTAAAAAAAATATTATAATATTTAACATTAATCTGGGAATGATACTTTAACTTTTGGATCAATATCATAAAATGTGTATTTGGCATTGAATGTACGCTAAAGTACACTTATTCAATTTAAAATAGTTAATATTGTTTATCCTAAAATGTATGCTAAGGTACATATTATTTGATAGTTTTTATATTTTTTCTTTCAAAAAAAGTTGCTCAAAATTGTGTTTGTATTAGAACTTTTATTTCATTTTTTGTTTGTGAAATAAATTATTGAATTTTTATGTCATAAACAAAATTGTTATGTTGGCTTTCCTATATATTTTACATAAAGGTATTATTTATTATTCATTATTTTGCTTATCATTCTAAAGAATTAACAATATTATAATGTAAATTTCCTTGAAACAGAGCTTTACATTTGTGTGTTCGAGGCTTTTAATAAATTCGAGAAAAAATACTATAGTTTAAGTATGTGATAAGAAAAAAAACTTAAGAGCATCCTTTAACAGGAGATGTCTTGAGAGAAATGAAAAAAAATACCGTATTTCTATGAGATATCTAGTGTTCACCGTATTAAATTTTACTGAACACGAAGTCGGTTTTTGAAATTATATGAAGTAACACAAAGTTCGTTATAAAATTTAATTTTTCAATTTCAGAAGGTTTTTTTTAAAATTATTTTCAAAGCAGTTGCAAGACAGCTTATGCTAATTAGTTTAAAAATTACAATGAAATGAATTCACTTATATTAGGCACCTAAAGAATTAGTTTTAAAAGAAGATTGTATTATACTTTTGTACATACAAAGAAATAACAGAAGATCTCATGAAGTACAATTATATCACATGCATATATTTCTTCTTCATTAGATAAATTTGTTAAATAATAAACATTATATTTAGAGATGCATATAGAAATTTTCCTGAAATTATTTTTACTGACTTCTTTCTAATTAGTATATTTGAACGAAATGTATTAACTATCTTATTTTGGTTTTAGTTTGGTAAAAAAATATCCTGTTAATGTCTAAATTAATGAATTTTTCTTATAAGGTACAAGCATATTCCTTTTAAAATACAATTCTTCTTCTATATTATTTTCAGCGTACCTGAAAATTATTACAAAAGTATAATAAAATTGTAAATACCTGCTGATTTTTAAAATTCGAAATAATTTACAAGCAAGATATAGTTTTTTAAAATATTAATTTTACTCTGTATTAAAGAGTATATTTAAATATAATTTTAAATATGAAGTTAAGAACTCAAATCTTCAAAATTTTACCTTTGTTAGCCAAATTTTTGAAATGGAAACTAAACTAAATTATTATAAAGATCTTTAGAAAAAAGAAAGTGTATTAATATACTTAAGCAAACGTATGAAAAGTATGCATCCATATTTATGTTTTTCTTAATTTTTAAGCAAATACATTTAAGCTTTATGCATTGCTTTATGCATTTTTGCTCTATGCATTGCCAATTCTCCTTTTCAAATTCGATTCTACCCTTTTCTATGTAAAAAATATCTTGTTCAAAGAAGAATATATAAAACAATACAAATTCCAATAATGCATCGCTAAAATTCTCGTAAAATAGTCATGAAAAACTTATTTCCATTAACTGTAAAAGCAAACAGGAAGTAATTTATTAACTATATTTTCTAAGTTCTTAATTTTTAAGACAATGATTGAAGTTTGGATGCAAAACAACAGAACGCACAGACCAACCTATTTTTACTTTCAATGGAAAACAAACAAGTAAAAAATAATTTATTAAAAAATTATTTTTCAATAAAGTAAGTAAGTTCTTACTTTTTAAAACATGATTAGAGTCACTGGATGCAAAAAAAAAAAAAGAAAAATACAGCCAAACAATTTCCGGATGAAATGTTTCATCATATATATATAATCCGTCAAATATATTGAAAGCTTAAAAATTTCTAAAGCAAGAAAAAAGAGCAATACATATTAAATCATACATTTTATAATGAAGAAGTGTGTCATAAATAAATGTTAATTTTTCATCCAATGTTATAAGATTTAAATCTTTTTTTTCCAGTTGTCTTAATAGTCCAGACGTAATTCTAGTCTACGATGGGTCCAATAAAAGTGCTCCCATCATAGGTCATCTGTGCAACACTAACACTTTCGTAGAAATTGTTTCAACTGGCAGTGACTTGTTCATAGAATTCCACAGCAGAAGTCATTTTCCAGGCCAAGGGTTCAAAGCTTCATATCTCTTCGACAGCAAACCACAGCCTCCCGGAATCAACGATATTCACGTGCCTTCCATGGGTATGTATCATCACCTCATTTCTCAACTTCTTGTCTGTTAAATATACAAATACTAAGGATTCACATTCTGCAATCTAATTTAAAAGTTCTCAACAGTTTGAAATTTCCTCAAAATGAAAATGCATCACACTATAAAATTTTCGGTACTTTTCCGTGTCTCCGGCGTTAATCTCGCCAAGCAGGCTTCATTAGCGATAACACACTATATACTCATAAAAAAATGTTCTAACTGTTAGTGCTAGTTGTTTTTGTTTTTTTTATCTAATTCTGATGTATCATGAAAAAAAAACGTTACTGATAAGAAAAGACAGCGGGTTTTTTTGAAAATATAATGGTAAGAGATTACCAGTGGGAATTTTGCGTTTTCTGTCGGTTGCATCATTTTTGGCGATTTTATTGCTGGCGTTGGCAAAACGGAAAGTATCAAATTTCCTTTAGAATGGATTGTTCAGAAACACATTTTTAAAATTCTGATGTCTCATAAATAAACTAAATTGTGAGAAAAAACGAATTATATATATATATATAATATATCCTGGGAAATACTAACCTATCCTGGGAATACTACCTTTTTAAAAAATAATGTATATACATCGAAAATGAGGGGAAAAAAGATATTTCTGACATGATTTGTATTTTAGTAATTCAAGTTGAAAATTAAATAATCATCAATCAAAATTAAATGAATATGAACATTACATTCAGAACTCATGTTGACTTTAAAATATAAAAGCTTAAAAATTATTTGAAGTAGGTGATGATCTAAAGCTGGTAGTAAAGTAATATAACAAGGTGGGAACAATTCCACTGTTTAATGAGCGATTACTTCAAAAAAAGATTTAAACAAGAAGATTCATTTAAATATAATTAATCATATTTAGAGAGGACACATTTATAAAAGTATATATCCAAAAATCCTTTTTCTTTTTATGTAACTATAAATCCATTTAAAGCTTTAGAAGAATATTTATCATAGAAGTAAATTTATCTTTAGTTATTATACACATAAAATCTCAAAATTACCATTCTTGTAGCGAAGTATAATTCATTTTAACTCGAAAAGGGAATTAAAGAAGTAAGTTAAAATGCGTTTACATTTAAAATTTAGTTATATAAATTGTGAAGTAAATTATTCTGTTTGAATTAATTTAAATTCTTGTGTAAAATCGATTTAATTTAGTTGACATTAAAGTAAATTTAACGTAAATAATTTGATTACTATATATATATTTCAAAATGTAGCTAAGCAGTAGCAAACTATAAGTAAAAAAAAGGAAAAAAATAAAAATGAAGCTAATGAAATAAGAAAAACACGGTTATGATATTCTCTTAAAATTAAGATCGTTTCAGGGGAAAGCAGGCCTGGATTATAACATAAACGAAACTCAAAAATAATTATCTGATGAGCTCAGGAGTTTATTATTATCTAAATCAAAACAGAAATTTAAAATCATTGCTTGAATGCATAAAATTAGAATTTGAATCATAAAAAAATTGTAAATTTCTAAGATTTTAAGAGTTAATGACATATTCTAAATCATTTATATTTTAAAGCTTACATTACAAATTTATGTACATTCCATTTAGCAAGTAAATATCCATATCGTTAGCTATTCCAGGACAATTTTATTAGCAAAAGTAATTTCAATACATTTCGAAAGTTTAAGTGTTGTGTTCATCTGTTTGCAAATATTAGCTGAAAACTTCGATTAAAGTTAATTCAATCATCATTAAAATAATCCAAAATTAATTCTAAACCTAACATTCATTTTCAATACATTTAAGTTAGATTTCCCTTAAATTAGTTTTAAACAAATACATAGGATAGATTATCGTCTCATCAAAGTCTACAAGATTTCTCAATAAAGGCAAACATTAAATAAATTCATGCAAATTCTTTAGATGTTATCGATAAAACTGCAACATCTCACGAAATTTTTCAGCTCCAAATTTGAACACTAAAACTTTTATTGATTTGTTTAGTTAAACTTAAGATCCACTAAGTTAAATAGTTGCAATCGAAGGAAGAATATTTTGTCGCAGATAAGTTACTCTTGGAAATTTTGAAATAGAGTGAGACTAATTCAGGAAATCTATTGTATCGTACATGTATAAAAGTTGTAGCAAAATTTGTAAGTTTTTGAGGTATCCTATATATATATAATAGTTGCGAAAAAAAATTTCAAAAAAAGGGATGTATGGGGATTTTTTTGTTATTTTTAGATTTCTTTAGTATATTTTAAGAAAAAATATGCTAAAATTAAGAAGAGGAAAAGAAATTATTAATACTAAAATGGGAAAAAATAGGTACAAATTTACAAAAAAATAGCATAAACGCGGCCTATTCTGTACCAAAATTTGTGAAAAAATTTTCAATTTTTTCATTCTAATGCGTTGCGATGTTATTCATTTTTGAAATGACCTTCAGGATAAGAGATAGTTTTTTTTACAAAAACTAGAGCACTTTATCTCAGTTATTATATGAAATTGCTTGAAAAAACAATGATTATATTCACATAGGAACTGTAAATTTTGTAATAAAACAGTGATTGACAAATCTGAAAGTTAAAACAATTCTACTATTATACAGAACTTACAGAAAATATTTCAGTTAATTATTTTCGAAATTTTTTGAGCAATCACTGGCCCCGTTTGAGCATTTAAAAAAAAAACACACATTTCGAGTAAAATGCGTTTTAAAGTATGACATATCTTGCTTAAAGTAATAGCATCTGCTTTTACTCGAACACTTGTAGTTTTTGTTCTTGTGAACAGAAAATAATAATCTTGGTATTTTTATAAAGCTAATAAGATGGCCTATAAAATAAAATCATAAAATAATTGTCGATTTTTGGCAAAATTCCCAATTTTAGGGTAGTCGGATACCTTAAAAGTGTATCCAAAATCTGTATGTTTTACAATTATGTAGTCGTATATAATAAATCACATTGTTAATTGGTAGATGTCTTTCAAATGTTTTCATATTGGTAACTAAACCTTTGCAAATATGAGAGTCATTTCCTGTTCGCACCATGTAGTGACGTCTCTAGCTAACAAATTTTGACTCTTGAATTAATACTGATTCAAGCTCTCGTCTAATGCTAAATATTGAAGGGATTTAATTTTGTCAAGAGTACCAGAGACATATTAATATTAAAGGGATCTTTCACATCCCACATAATCATTTGACATGCGTGCTTACGATTTTCACATCCAGAAAATCAATTTACTCCAGCCGGGATCAAAATCTCAACCTTTGACTTAAGAAGTTTGCACCCTACCTCCAAGTCACGGAGCCGACTTGTCTGTCAAATGTGTGAAAGTTCCACTCAATTAACAAGGATGTGTTTTTGGAGTAAATAGAAAATTTATTCTCAATCACTCTAGTAAATGTAACACATTTACTTATAACAGGAAACAATTGCCCATCTACAATAGCATAAATTCAGAATTCACAACAGTATAAACCCGTATTCATAAAATTACATGAGAACAAAAAATCCCAATCGCTATCGTTTTAACATCTACCAATGTTGTTTTTCTGCATTGTTCTATGTTAAGCCAATCTAAATGCACCTAGAGTTATCTCTCCAAATGATTATTTTAGTCTTTCTTAATTTGCCTCAAGGCATCAATTTTTATCGTCCAGTGGGAACGTGACGATATTTGGTGATTAAAATTGCTTCCAAATCTTTCACTATTCCTAATCTTTAAGCATAAGAGAAATAATATTTTTCTCTTAGCTTTTTGGTCATAATATTCCTTTGGCGGGAAAATGCTTATGGAGTTTAAACTTCTGTAATAATACATCGATTGTCTAATTTCTTTCGAAATTTAATATATGATTTCTTAATACGCAATTGATAAGCTCTTGGATACTTATGAAGTTCTGTTAAATATATATTTCTTTAGCTCAAAATTGTACGACTTTACATTTATTGTATTCCTATTATTTGAATGAAATAGTAGACAAAATGTTCGTTACTTCATATAACTCTAAATGTTTTATTACTTGCAAAATTTCAGATGGAATATGTTATAGATTTTAATAAGTATAAATAAAGAACACATTTCAATAGATAATTTTCAATATTATTTTGTAGGGAATTGCCTAATCTTCATTATTATTTACGCTAAAAATAGATATTCTATCATAATTAAAAAATAATTGAACCAATGTAAGCATAAATTTTCTACCTAGAAGATTTTAGAAATAGAATACGCTTCTCATAGAACTATATTCACAAATTATTTCTGAAAAAGATATAAATATTTAAAACTAGATGCTCAAATATGTTTATATAGACAAATTAAATGCCAACCCTTTTCATTCAACTTACAACTTTTTTAGTTGTAGCCGCTTTTATTCCTTTGAAATAACAAAACACTGAGTAGAAGTCCCTGAAAATAGATCAAAGCGGTTTGATTTGATATTGTTCAACCCAGGCAAGTCCGCAACAAAAAATAATCCTTCGTAGTACAAAATAAAACAAAAAAGTTAGAAAAAGAGAGATAGCATCCTGAATAGAAAATGTAACTTTTCATGTATTGATTTATCGAGATAGATTACTGAGTTGTAAATAAAATATGAAGCTTCT
Organism: Trichonephila clavata; assembly: GCA_019973975.1. Taxonomy (NCBI): domain Eukaryota; kingdom Metazoa; phylum Arthropoda; class Arachnida; order Araneae; family Nephilidae; genus Trichonephila; species Trichonephila clavata. Next base: position 4,077 of record BMAO01024938.1, on the reverse strand, counting down.
CAATCTTTGTAGATGCGTCTTTTGAAGAATTTGAAAAGAAAATTCAATTGACAAGACTGAGTAGCAGTACTTAAAGCAGAAAGCATCGGAGATTATTCTTCAAAAGTAAATTACGTCGTTGTAAGTGTTCACAGGAGATAATCGAAACTTGTTTGTTTATTTTCAATTGGTTTCGATTTTCAGTTGGAATAAAGCGAGCTTCGAATAGTTTTACAGAAATCTGTATGAAAAGAAACATATTTTAATGAAGGTGTGATATCGAGTGTATTATGCAGTATGTTGATTTTATAAAGAATTCTTGTATTGCAAAACCTCAAGAAATTCAAATAAATGGTGAATGTTGAAAGAATATTTGAATAGTATAAAGGCATCACGCATGAACATTTAAATAATGAAGGATTGCAAAATAGAGAATTGTTATAACATGATTGTATGTTCAAATGAATGTAGATTAGCTTCATTGCTGAAAAGTTTTCATTGTGAATGATTTGCGTCTTACATTGTCAGAATTCTTAAAATAACAGATCTCTTATTTTTAAACAGTTCTTTAATCTTAAGTCTTCTGTTTGTTCTATCAAATTCTAGTTTTTTCTGCTATTAATTAGAAAAAATAAAAAAACAAATAAAGAAATTTTATTGAAAAAAATGAAAGATGCGTTTTTCTGAAAATTTAGAAGTATGGGGAAATTTTTCCAATATACATTTATTACTTTAAATTGAGAAAAATTGAAAATGAATTTAAATTAATAACATATTTAACGAACAGGGAGCAGTGAAACAATACGAAAAACGAATACTTCTTTTGAAATATATGATCTTCAAATCTTAAGAAATTACCAAGAAAGCATATTACTGATCTCTCCTAACTTTTTTTATGATAAATATTTTATAATAAAAAGAAGAAATATTTTTAAGTACCTAGAATGCTAATCATACATTTGCTGTACAAAACATGAGAATTTTCCAGAAAAGGAAAGCTGTTATAAAAGTTAGAAGGCAAATTTTACTTCTAAAAATGGGTGCAGATGTGATTATATTTCTTCCACCAGTAAAGGAACATCTAAGCATTCAGAACATCTATATGATACGTAGCAAGAGAAACATTTTAATTTAATATTATAATTTTCAATTATATTTCGTTATTTTTAATCATTTAAAATTAATTGTATCATTTCCTCGCAAATGGTATCGCCCATATCAGCATATGTGTCATGAGTCCTTAATTTAAAAGAAAATATACAATTTAATTCCACGCTTCTCAAACTGTGGGGCGTATCCGCCTGGGGTTCGTGATAACCCTATCTGGGGGTGGCAGCATATCGAAGAATCGAAAATAATTACATTTTGACTTAATAAATAAAATACATATTTACGCTGATTTAATATACTTATAAATATATCAGTACTGCACAATGTGTATTTCTGTGATCATTAATTCATCAATTATAAATTAATGTGGGCTAAGTTAATATAAGTTAATTTACCGATGTTCTTGTCATATACAAAATTATACACAAAATGTAATACATATCTCGCTAATCTGTACGGTTCATAACTAAAATTGTATTGTAGTTTTAGCATCAAAGTACATTTTATTGAATTCAATACATTTTTATTGTATGGAGGAGTGCGATAAAAATTATGATTACAAATTGAGTCTCCAACATTGAAAGTTTGAGAAGCACTGATTTATTTTTTTAAAAAAGATTTTACGGTAAAATAGAAACATCCTTTGATACCTGCTTTGAATTAGCTTTTTATTTGGTGTTGTTGACAGCAAAGAAAAAAGAAACAACGTGAATAAATTATGGCGCTCAACAATGAAATACAATAGAATGTGAGATTCTCTACCAGATTTTTAAAATAAGCCAAAATTCATTTAATAATCGAAGATCCGACAGAGGAACACCTTTGTAATATATGTATTATAAATTCATGTTGCATAGTTTTTTCTCTAAGATTGCATAGAGTGTTTTTGAAACATGTTTGAAATATAATTAGTTAATGAAATAATAGAAAAAATATTCAAAACAAACTAGTACAATTAATTTAAAAAACAAATCATTGGATATATAAGGATATTAAATTCTCATAGATTCTTATAACACACATGCGTAACATTGTTTTAAATTTAAATACAATGTTATGAAATCCCATTTGTTTATTAATTTTTTCAAATATACCTGAAATTCATTTTATTTCACTAAAAAATAACTTCAACTGAATGCATTTATATAAGTTATTTACATAAAAATCTATGAGCTTTATTTGATAAGAATACTAATGTAGAAGATGAAAAATTGTTTGAATTTAATGAATATTCTGAGTTTTAAATATATGCAATCAACTTAATGGCATAGGAAAAAAGTTTGAATATTCCAAGCAAAATTAATAACTATACTTTATTTCTGAATTTGATTTAAGTAATGCTAACTCATTATTTTGCAAGATTTTATAGGATATGTTAATTATAAACAATTTGTCTTCTTAATACGAAACTTATTCCAAACAAATTGTGCCATTAAATATTGTACATAAACATGCCATATAGTTTCAATTTCTAATTTTTCTTAAGCAAACATTTAAATACATTGAATTTAAATATTTACCTTTTTTTACGAATGGCAAATGCTTGCGTTTAATATTCAGACATCAAAGTATAAAAAAGTAAAACTATAAAAGATAAGGACATACTCAATTATTTATTACAAGAACTTAATTTGTACATATATATTTCTGTAAGCGTGTATAAGACGAAATTGGTTTTAGATTTTTTTTTATTTTTATAATAATTCCAATTCCGTAAAATATTGCAATTAATTATGTGAATATGTTATGAATATATAAATATATATTTTATAGCTACAATTTGTACTAAAATCATAGTAAGTTTTTTGTTTTAAATACATTAGACATGTATAATAGATTGTATTTATATACTTTTATATTTAAGGCTACATTGCGCCTAAATATAGAGGAATGTTACGATTTTCTTGAATTACTTTTGTTTTTTTCTTTATAATAAGTAATTTTCCTTATAGTCTAATTCTGAATTCTTAATAGATTCTAATTACGGTTATTGTAAATAATCTTACCTTTTTACTGTTTTATTGTTATCCATCATAAGTTAACTATCTTACAGTTATATTCTTTTATCTATTGTATAAAAAAAAAAAAAAAAAAAAAAAAAAAAAAAAAAAAAAAAAAAAAAAAAAAAAAAAAAAAAAAAAAAAAAATCTAAACATCTTTATTATTTTTTTTTTTTTTTTTTTTTTTTTTTTTTTTTTTTTTTTTATTTTTATGATTTTCTAATTGTCACCACCAGACAATCACAATCTTCATATATAACTATTGAAAAAAAAAAAAAAAAAAAAAAAAAATTATTGAAATTATCAGCATCAATAACATATCTACATAGTAATATACTTATATTTATAACTATTTGTATACATAATTATTGATCACACACACACACACACACATATATATATATATATATATATATATGGTGCACATTAGTGCTTCTCAGAATTTCAATATTTTCGACCCAATTTTTAATCCTAATTTTTATCGTGTTTCCCTTCGTACAATAACAATGTATTGAATTTCATAATATTATACTTTGAGGCTAAAGCTACATGACTACTTTAATTATTAACAGTATAAATTATCAATATAAGTATTAAAATTTGTAAGTAATTTTATATGTGTCAAACCCATGGGGTCACTGGTAATTTTTAAACTTCATTTTAACTTAGTATTCTTTTTAAAAAAATATCAAATGCATTGTGCTCTGCTGATTTATGTAGAAGTGTATTATATCAGGGTTAATGTGTATTTTACTTTTTATTATGTCAGAAAGTATTTTGTTTTGTTACCTTGCAAATTTTTTTAAAGTTGTTTATTTTCGACTTTTCAATATACTCCCGCCTCCCACGTAAGATTATCACACCCCTCTAGAGGAGCGTGCCCCACAGTTTGAGAAACTGTGTACTACTTATGATAAAATAAATATTTTAGTATCTGTACAAAAAAATGTTTTTGAACAACATTGAAAAATGAGCCTTTGAAATTGAT
>BMAO01024937.1:0-10233 GCA_019973975.1 Trichonephila clavata | reverse complement strand
TTTCACAAATGATTTATACTCAAAGGGGCTCAATTAGCGTCACAACGGGGAGCATAACGCGAAATTTGAACTAAAAATCATCTTTCAGATGTATAAACATGTCTACTAAATTTCTCTGGTATAGCACAACTCCTTTTTGATTATAGGAATTTCATTCCCATCTGTGAATTTTACTAATGAAGATAAATGACACACGATGATAAGTTATGTGATAAATATATATGTCTAGTTCCTAGCAAACTATTTCAAGCTACACTCACTTCCAAAAGTTAAGCACGAAGATGTAAAATGCAAAAAAATCAACAAACACTGCTTTGATTGACACAAAATTTGGCAGTAAATTAGCATATATATATATGTATACATAAAACAAAATCAATAATTATATACATAAATGAAAACAATATTAAATTTTTGTAAGTTATCAGATAATGTCATACTGGAGACTTAAACAGAATTATGTATAAAGTGAAAATAAACAGCATAAAACGAAAAAAGGATATTAATAGGGTATGTGATCCCCCCCCTCATCTGTATGCAAAGTTTACACCTTCTGGCCATGCTTTCAATTAGGTGGTCAACCACCGCCGAATTAAGCAATCGCCATTCTTCTTGTAGAGCAGTTTCCAGCTCAACAAGACTGGCTGGAGGTGGGAAACGTGAAGATACAGCATGGCCGTGAGCATCCCAAAGATTTTCAATGGGATTAAGGTCGGGTGAATATGCTGGCCACGCCAGACGCGCAATCCCTTCACTCTTCAGGTAGTCATCGACGATGTCAGCTCTATGGGGACGTGTGTTATCGTCCATTAAAACAAAAGTAGCGTACAATCTCACAATGGGTTCTAGGACTTCCTCTCGATACCGGACAGCCGTCACAGAACCCCGTTTAAAGATGTACAGGTCGGTGCGGTATCCTAATGAAATCCCTGCCCACACCATACTGCTTCCGCCTCGGAATGCGTGATGTTCGGTGATGTTTTGGGGCTGATTGCGTCTTCTTTGTTTACGCCATATCCTTATACGCTTGTCATCTGGCTCCAGAGAAAATCTTGACTCATCAGTAAACATGACATTGCCCCAGTCAGACACAGTCCAATTGCCATATTCCCGGCACCACTTTAATCGTGCCCCTCTTGATTGGACGGATAGAGGAACACAAACTCGAGGTACCCGGGCATGCAGTCCATTCATATGTAATCTTCGGCATACAGTAGCTGCAGATATAACCTTACCAATGGACGCTGTAACCATAGATGTCACACGGGTGGAGGTCGCTCTGCGATTCCGCTTGGCTACAATAGCAATATATTGATCTTCGCGGGGTTTGTAACCCTTGGGTGACCACCTACGGGCCTTCGGACAACTGTCTGTGTGGTTTGGAATTGTTTCCATAAACGTGAAATTACAGAATGATGAACGCCGAACAAAAGAGCAACATCTGTGATCGACTGTCCTGCTTCAATGCGCCACACAGCACGCCAGCGCTCAGAATCTTCCATTCGTTTTCTGGAAGTCATAGAAACACGTATGTCTTGAAAACAAATTTTACGAAAGTTTTAAACACCTTCTATCAGCAATTACAATCAACTTCTGTAACCTTTCATAAAGCTGGCTTCTTATAAGACTGCCCTTTTTGCATATTTCTTGACATGAAAGCACGATTGGCTGTTGCTTAACATATTTGCATACTTCCATATACCTCTGCAGCGATTGTATCCTCTTCAATTCTGATTGGCTTCCGGAAATTAGCATTTTCCTCTCCGTGCTTAACTTTTGGAAGTGAGTGTAGTTGAGTTTAAGTCTTAATAGCAAGATAAGTGGCCTGGCTGAAATCTATGATACGAATGAGAGGGGAAAAGATCCCAATGCAGGAGGCACACAACTTCTCTTTTGAAACATCGACAAAAATATGAAACTTTGGTATTCCCAAATCATGATCATTACTTTACTCCAGAGAATAAATGCTACTAGCAAATCAATGCAATAATTTGAGTGTGAATTTTTTTAAAAGGATCTCCATTGTAGTATACTCAAATCTCTAGAAAATTATATCCCAAATTTCAGAATTGAATTTGGAAAAATGGAACAAGGAGCAACTGATTTATCAGGGCTGTCGTTTGAAGATGAATCTGGATAAGCTCGCAAAAGAGAGAAGAATTATTTTCATTGAAATTAAAGAAGTCCGTTATGAAGTTTTTGAAAGAAGGGAAAATTTCGTAGGGAATTTATTTTGAATCATACGCGCGACAGGGCAAGAGCAGAACTATCCCGAAGATATGTTATAGCAAAGTGTAAAGTGTTTATAACACAGTTTCATGAATGATACTGTTATGAACACTTTACTTTATTTTTTAAGAGAAATTATTACCTGAAATTAAGAAGAAAATTACAAAAATACTAAGGATACTTACAAAGACGATGTTGAATCTTTTAATTTTGAAAAAAGGAATTGTGGATCAGTTTTTATTATTTTTATAAGGAAACGAAAATACAATGAAGACACTCACTAGAAATTTATAGTTACAAAAGAAATCCTAATGTAGAGATACTTTTGAAAATATTTTTAACAAAACCAATATCAAATGCTTCAGGTGAGAGATCATTTTCAGTTTTAAAAGGTGTTAAAATTATTTAAGAAGTGCCATGAAAGAAGACAAATTGAACCACATGACCATATTATATATAGAACAAGATGTTTTGGACAAAAAAGAAGAGGAAAAAATTATTGATGAATTTGTCAAAGAGAAACCAAGAAGTAAAGTTGTGTTGTAAAATTGCAAGCTCTTAAGTAAGGTTTTTAGTTTTTTAAATACAGTCAGCGAATATTTTCATTGTTTTAGTTTTTCAACTCTTTAGTCCATTTGCCTCAAACCTTTTACAGCCAGGGCATCCAACTAGCTTAATCCGCCTCTGAGTATTTTATAACATTAATTCACACAAACTTACATTAGAAAAGATTTTATTTGAATATGAAAGCTGTAGAAACCATTCAAAAATTTTGTAGAGGAATTTATAAAAAAAATTACTGCATTTAATATTTTTGTGTTGATGCACTTATTTAGTTTCGTACGGGACTGGTAAGAGATAATTTGTAATCAAATCCGTGTAGTATCGGTTTTACAATAATTTATATTACCAAAAATTACTTTTTATTAAAAAAAAACCTTTAACTTTAAAAAAAGTTTTTAATTAATTTTGATGTAATATTATATATATTTTGAATTTTACATTTTTTCTATAAATCAAAACATAGTATTTAAAGGAAAAACAACCAAACGATATAATAAAATGCAAACAAGTAAAAAGAAAAACATTCAAAATTTGGATGAAAAACATTCAAAATTTGTTTCAAGGCAAAAAAAAAAGAGATTAAACAAATAATTTCCGCTGTCATTTTCATCTCTCAAAAGTGTGTTCAGAAATTAGCATATCGGGGGGGGGGGCCGAAAAAGACTTTTTCCGAATGACTATTACGTGGCGTCATCTCGTAAAAAACCAGGAAAACTTCAAAATTCTAAAAATTAATAATAAGAATGCATGTCCGTACTTATTGTTTGTAAATACGAGGAAAAATCGCTATTTATGTCCTAAAATATTTTATATTGGAATAAAACACGAAAAATGTAATTTTAAAAATAAAGAGGACATTTTTTAACATAAGATTTTAATGGGTTCAATTCATGGCGATCACATGATAAAGGCAAACACGTGTTCTAAAAAGTGCACTTGTGGTCCTATTTGGAAAACTTGAATAAAATTTCAAATTTCATAATTAAATAAATATATTTAATGTTTTTAAAAAAATATTCAAAAAAAGATGTTTAAATTTATTTTTTTTAAAAAATCGTATTTTTTTATGCATATACTTTTAAATAGAATGCATTTTATATGTACGTGTACTTTTTAACAGAAAAGTTTCTGCAATGAGCAAAAGTTGGCAACAACGAAGCGCGTGAACTGATTAGCTGGAAACACTAGATAGCTTTTATCATGTGACTATAACGTCAAGCGAATTTTTGAACTGATTGGCTAGAATCACGTAGTTATCATTATCATGTGACTAAGACGTCATATGAAGTAGGCCCATTCCAATTGTTTATAACAAATTCTACAACGGTTCATACAAAAACAACTATTACAATATCAATAAATATATAACTTATGAATTGAGAAGGATTTTAACATATAGTAAGACTGCCGCATTACGGTACGGTAAATTTTGCAAAAAGTTTTTGAATATGCTGTCATATCACACAATTTAGTATATTTTTTTAATAAAATAGTATATTTTTCAAAAATTTCTAGAAAAATTTCAAAATTTCTATATTTTTTTCGTTAGTATAAATTTCTTCCCAATTCCTTAAACTGTCATCTAGTTAAAAAAAAATAGGTCATTCTGTGAGTTCTTTTTTGTCGACTTCTTGCAATGCCAGAACACACAGTCTCTGTTTTCTTCTCAGGATGTCCTTTCCTAGAAAAAAATTCAATGAAATATACGAAAATGTAAATTTTAAATTTTAACAATAAAAGACAAAATAATAATGTAAATAAAATTTGCAGCAGATCCAAAAACAAAGCTCGCGTGAGTGAGTGAATACTAACGTCGCAATGTTCAGCTACACGAGGGCTTTTGGCGACGGACCTCGTAATTTTGAACCATGGTCAAGTGATGAGAGCGACACCTGAGCTGGCACTACCTCTCCTAACTACCTCACCAACCGGAGGACGTTTGAGCTCTCGACAGATTTAACGTGCATCGCTCCCCTATACGTTGGGTCTTTAGTGGTACTGGGCTTGAACTCATGACATGCCTGCCATAATCCGATAACTTGACCACTTGGCTACCGCGGCCACAAAACAAAGCTCGCAGAATTAGAACCTTTTTAATGTTTGTCATGTACAATATTATTTACTAATTTTACAGTATTATTTATTATATGTTACAATATTATTTAATATATTATCAGTGATAATATATTAAATAACGTTAGTGATGAAATTTTAAATGTTGTTCTACTTTGATTGCTCTTTAATACATCAAATACTTTTGATGAATTGTTATAATGTATTTTTAACACGATTCGAAACCAAATCTGAGTGCCAAGTTTATTGATAAAAGGAGGCTTCACTATGTAATTTAATAAAGCAAAGATGAATCGTTTTGCCTCTATTTTTATTGCTGCATAAGTGGTTACTTATTCAAATTGAGAAGCACGAGAATTAGTGTATTTGTTATTTTATGTGAGAATCCAAGATTTTTTTTCTTGACATAATTTTCTGATCAAAAGAAAAAGTTTCTTACATTCTATATTAAGAAGACAATTTTTATAAGGAACTAGTTTCTAAGACTCCCGGCAAATTTTTCTGAAAATGGAATAATTTTCATTTTGTGTAATAAGGTTACAAATACAATATATGTTTCATACATTTTAGATTTCTGAAAAGCAAGAATTTACTATTCTTTAAACACAATATCTCTATCTTGTTTTCCCGCACATGTTGTTTATTTACCTAATAATAATTTGACAGTCTAAAAAATTTTAAATTTCGAATTATTATTTTGATAACTAAGAAATGATGATGTACTTTAAACATTAAGATATATGTTTTCTGAAGCTTCGATAGGGTTCTCCGAAAGTGCATAAGTACTAAGTTTGACGATCACTGACAGACCAATGCTCTTTCTTGAAACCAAACCGCTTTGAAAAGACATTTACTTTCAAAGACATTTAATTTCAGAGATGAAGCCCTGATATGTGGAATTCTTCAGGACGTCCAAATTACCAAATATGCCCTTTTCTTTATAAAAATCGTTTTCTAATATAAAACAAAATAATACTTCAGTTCTTTTTTTTTAATTTTTTTTTTTTTAAATATCTCCCGCATTTAAGGATTATGTTCCAAGATATAACTTTGCTTTTCCGCGAACTTTTTGTAAATATGCCAGGCAGTCAACGTTCTGGACACTGACACTTTTCTCAAATTTACATCATTTCTTGTTTACTTTCACATGAATATAAAACATTGTGTTTTTAACACATATATCTCAAAACGAATACAGAATCATAATTTACTCAATTAATTAGGTATATTTTTAAGAAATTGTTTTTCTGACAATGATATTTCATTTAGTTTTGTAAATGCGTAAGAGATGGCAGCACGAATCAAACATGTATATTCCCTGCCAGACCCCCTCCCCCCTCCTTTTACTTTCTGATTTTCGTTATCGATTCCAATGTCTTCCCATAAATTAGCCAATTGATGAAATAGTACTAAAACTAGAAAAAATTGCTCAAATATGAAAAATGACTAGAAACATGTTGTTTCCTTTTCCACGAAAAAAAGGTGAAAAGAATTGGTTTCAAACATGATCAAAAAAATAAAACAGTTTTATTTTAATTTGTTCCTGCAAATTAGAAACAAATTATTTTCAATACTGTTCTGGAAATATTTTTTTTAAAATTTTCTTGGGAATTTAGATATTACACACATTTTTAAACGAAATAAAAGAACAATTCTGAATTTTTTTTATTTTCCCTTTCAAAGCGATTCCTTTTAATTGCTCATTGAATGAGACTGTATAACACATGTACCGTATTCCAATTACATCTAAATGCAACTCTTTTTTTTTTTTAAGGAAAATAATGCCCAACTTTCACTATGTCATTGAGCAAAACAAAGATTTATCGTCTTCCATTTTGGTGGAAGAGTGTGTGGTCTCAAATTCTAACTCTTAGTTTAAGCACGATCAGCAAAGGAAGCTTTTTTATTTGTGCTGTTTTACGTGAAGCTAAGACGCTTTTCTGTGGACAAGACTTGTAATAATTTATAAATTGCATAATAAGGTAACAAATGCTGAAAAAAATTTTCTAAGTTGTAATAATATAACAGTTTTGATTATATATATATATATATATATATATATATATACGAATTTAAAAAAACTTTTTTTAATTCATTGAAATAGTGTCTTTTTTGTTTCTTTTAGGTATTTATTATGACAAAATATTATTTTATACTTTCCGAAAGTTCATATCTTTTATTTTTAGATTTGTAAAAAGCGAAAAAATTTTGTAGTTTAAACACAATATTTCAATAGTGTTATTGCTCATAATGTTTTTTTTTTACCTAAATAATAATTTGATTTAAAGTATCAAAATATTGTTTTGATACGTAAGAATTTTTTTTAAAGCAAACAACTATAATAATGTGATTGCCAAAAGAATTTCTTTAAAGAAGTAAGAAAATTTATTTTTAAAGCAATGAAAGAATCGACAGATTTGCTGCATTGCTTATACTTCGATAATATGGCGTCGAAATGATTTGTCTTATTAGAATGTATAATCTACAAATAAATTACTTTAAATATATCAGAGAAAACATTAGATAGAAAAGTAAAAATGCGGGGGGGGGGGGTAATTTAAATGTCTCATACTCGAGCATTACCATACAAACCATTAATGAAGGTACTCGTATTATACTGAACAAGTAGCAACTGGGTGACAAAGGATTCCAGGGGCTTATGATCCTATTTTGTTTTTCTCAGAAGGGGAAGAAGTTTTCGAACTCTTATTGACAATGAATGCATCTCTGAACAAATTTCCGACTAAGGGCCAAGCCATAATGTAAATTTAAGAATGACGCTATCTCCAGTCATTCAACAGACGAAAGGATATTGTCATTTATACGAAATCGATTTTTCTCGTTCAAATGTTACTTTTATTTTACTTCAAACGGAGTCCATGCAATACTTTGTCTTATTATAACTGCTTTTAAAGGTTTCTATTCATGAGAACAGAAATGTAGAGTTCAGGGGAAAATTTAACCGTTTTAAAGCCAATGATAGACGCTTTTACAAACGAAAACGGGAGTTCTGCTAATAAGTATATTGATAACATTTTACGATTTTTCCTTTCATATGTATTGCATTTCATTGATACTGCGGTAGCTACGCCCCTGTTTAGGGAGAAATAAGTCTCATAAATTTACTGTCCTTAACTTCCGTATTCATTTGAAGACTCTGTAATTCAATCTCAGAAATTCCAAAAATACTTTTACAAGAATTGAATCTTCTTAATTTCGGATATAAAGACAGAAAAAAAAAATGTTTTCAAAAACTTCTTTTATGTAAAAAAAAAAAAGAGTATAAGAAAATAAAATGTATAATTCATAACTTCCAACTTACTCTGAAAAGAAAACGAAATGCTCAAATATAATTTTATCAAATTTCTTCATCATTAGAAACCTACACAACCTACTTTCCCAGTGAGTGAATATCAACGTCGCACTGTTCAGCTACACGAGAACTTTTGGCGACGGTCCGCGTAATTTTGAACCTTGGTCAAGTGACGCGGACGACACCTAAGCTGGCACCCCTTTCTCCTAATTACCACACCAACGGGAGAACGTTTGAGCTCTCAACAGATTTAACGTGCATCGTACCTCTACACGGCGGGTCTTCAGCGGTACTGGGATCGATCTCATGACACTCTAGCCATGATCCGATGCCTAGACCACTAGGCTACCGCGGCCACACCTACTTTCCCAGAGAAAGATTCTTATTCCGTGCATCTTCAAAAAATATTTTAGAGTAGTATTCAAGCAAGTGTGAGAGACTACCAAATTATAATAATTTCTTCTAAGGGGAAAAAATTCTTGTAAATTTACTCTCTGTAACTTGATAATTCATTTGAAATTAAATAATTTACTACCAAAAATTTCAAAATAAATGTTGTAAAATAATAAACACTCTAATGAAATAAAAATGTATGTAAAAAAAAATAAATTTTTTTATCATAAATAAATCCCCTAAATAACCAAAAAAGAATGTATTATCTATCCTAATGTCCTACCCATAAAAAAATATTTCAATTTTTATATGAACTCTAATTATAAAGTTTATAAAAAGGAAAGGATATCGACTTTTGTGATATTAAGTGTCAGAAATGTTAATTTATCTATTTAGCAATTTTAAAGCAAATAGAATGTTGCTGTGTGTTTTTTTTACCGCAACTTTGTAGAAGTACTTCTGACCAATAGCTTTCAAAATCTTTGTCATGTTATAGAAACTTCTGTGAAAAGCATCATAAAAGGTATTTTTTTAGTGGTGGTGAATTTACACACATCCTTTTTTTTTTTTTTCGCGAATTTTGTATGATATTGAAAAAATATTCCAAAAATGAAAGGGCAACATTTAGAAATGTCTAAAAATTTTCTTTTAGAATAAAAAGCTCTGAAAACAACTTCAAACTTCATGAAAATGATAAAATTTAATTTATGCGTCTGAAGAGTCATTTTTTGAAAATTTATGGTATTCAGTTAAATTTCTTAAAAAATTAGTAGAAACTTTGTTGCCTCAAGAAAAGTTACGTTCTATTCCTCTCCCTCTCATATTCGTATCTGTCCATATTCTCCTAATTTTATGTCCCTACCCAGATGCTATATTTACTTCAGACATATTTATTCAACTCTATATATATACCTGCTTTTGAGAAGACTTATTTAAATTCATACGTGTTACATAAAATGCTCATCCCGGGCATATTACACTTACGGTGGTATTCTCAATCGCGAGTTATTCAAAAGGTAACCCACGGATTGGGTAACCCCCGCTCGAGGGTAACTCTCGGATAATTCTCGTTTCTTATTCTCCAACTGACGATTACCGGATCCGTGAGTTATGCGTGGGTAAGATGTTAAAGTCGTTGTGATTGGACACTGATAATCACGTGACGTATTGCTTACATTTTGCGTTGTATCTTGGAGCGAAACATTCGATCAGCTGTTTTTAACACGTGTTTATAACTTACCCTTTTTTTTCCCTCCTGTTTTGTTTTGCTACAATGTCGAAAACCAACCTTTCAGTGCAGGAGATGGAGCTATTGTTAATCTTGTTGAAAAATACAAACATTTTTTAAACTGCAAAATTACCAATGCAGTTTTCAATAAAAAGAAAGAAGAAGCATGGGATAGTTTGACTACAGATTTCAATGCAGCCACCTATGTAAGCGAAGTCGACAGAAGCTTCAAAATAAATTTAAAAATATGAAAAGGAGACTCAAAAAAAAAAAGAAGCTCTGATAAAGTTGAAATATTTAAAACTGGTGGAGGAACCCTAATTTACTGTGTACATCGTTAGATGAACGGCTTTCTGCAATGGGCGCACTGATCGAGCCATTGCCATGCAGATTCGATTGCGATTACGTGTATGAGACTGCTGTTTCATCAGGA
>BMAO01024936.1:0-17578 GCA_019973975.1 Trichonephila clavata | reverse complement strand
CTACAATATGACTTTAATTATAAACCGTACAAATTATCAAGATAAGATTAAATTTGTATATGACAAGCCCATGTAGGCACTAGTAATTACTAAACTTTTAATTTAGTATTGAGGAATTAACAACTTTTTTCTGCAGTGCTGATACATTTATAAGTGTAGTATTACCAGTGTGAATGTGTATTTATTTTTTATTATGTCAAGGTGTTTTTGTGTTTTGCTTCTTTTCAGTAAAAAATAATTTTTTAATCTTTTATTTTCGACTTTTTGATATGCTCGAACCCCCCACCCCTTCACGTAAATCTATCCCACCTCTATTGAGGGGCACGCCTCACAGTTTTAGAAACGCTGTTGTAACCTATACTGTCATAAAATATCAAACTGATATTTAAAATCAAAATATTGATTTCTTACTAAGTCACCTTTCTGTAGAATAGATATTATTGTTATGCATTGCAGTTTTTTTCATTTAATTTTGTCAAAGATTAAGAATGGAAAGTATGTGCATACCTATTTTTATGTCATAGTTTCCGAAGAGAATAATGGGACACTGCATATTTTGTAAGCAGTAAACCATGCTATCCTGAGTTGTGTACTTCAAAATGAATCTACAGACTGAATTTGTTAAAAAAATATTAAAAATGTACTCAAGAAGAATACTTTCCTACAATAATTCATGAATTTTTTATAATAAAAAATAAAGTAAATATTAATTATTTTTCTTTAATATTCTCCTTCATTTGTAAAACTGTTTCTGGTAACTGAAAAAAAAAGACATTCTTTGAAAAAAATACAATTGAATGTCAACTGTGTAGTACTGCTTTAAAGTAATGTACTTTCTTTGTTTGAGCTAAGGGGTTATAATGATTGTAGTTCTGGTGGTATAACAATATGGGAAGTTATTACTTACAAAAACAGAAATAAATATTGACTTTATTAAATGTTTAACAATCATCTCACCTTAATCAAACGAAGCTTAATTTATTCTTTTCTTAATTTTTTTTTAAAAATAGCCGTTTCGTTTGGATCATTATGTTATCAATAAATGTTTGTATTTTATGAATTGAACGAGATTTTAATCTTAGAAACAAAAATGTTCTTACATTTTATAAAATAGAGTTTTAAATGAATAGAAACTGAAAAATATATTATAAACTAGATTGATTTCCATGAGAAAGAGCATATGTTCTTCGACTGCGATATCGCTGCTTTTTTAAAATTGTATCCAATTGAACTTTATGGAAAGTTGTATAAAAAGTAATGTTGTACATCAATTTAACTTCAATGTTCTTCGACATTTACGGCAGTATAACTGAATAAGAAAAGAATAACTCAGTCATATTTTAAATTTGTTTTTAATAAGGGTTCATCTTCTATATGTTTCTATAATTTAGGAATGTCTGATACTCTGGATAAATTAAAAAGCTCACAATATTTGCATCATAAAATTTGGATTAAACTTTTTTAAAAGTCCAATCGTTTATCATATCGTGCTTCATTACGTTTTTAACAAAGTAGCTCTTCAGTTAACTCTCATTCCTAAATGGTTTTATAAATATATTTAAAAATATGACAAAGTAATTTTATTATTTATGGAAGGTATACCGGTATACAAAATCCTTTAAAATGAGTATCTACCGTTCAACGTATAACGCTTCAAATTCAATTAATGCTTTTTTGCGTAAGCTGTACTTAAAAATAAATTTGTATTTGAATAAAATGAATTCAGATATTAAATTATTCATTTTTGATGTATTATAAAATTCTTAATTTTTATTTAAAAAATTGTTTCCAATATCATACGTTTTCTTTAAGATTTTCTATAATCTGTCTATAAAAATTCCTCGAAATAAAGTGTGCTGAATGAATAACAAATTTTTGTAATCGTCTAATTTTTTCTTCTAGTATTCAATATTTTCTACAACTTACAGATTCTTCATAATCTATAACTTTCAATCCCTTATCAGTTCCTTCATGTGAGCCACTTCCAGGCATAATAATAATTTGCATATACATCATATTTTTATCTGCATCACCCAACTATTTATTAATTTCGCTAAAGTTTAGTCGTTGCTGCTACCAATGAAAATAAAATCCGAGATTATATTCTGCTTACCACAAAAGTCTTGTTTAATACTTTTTGTCGAATCTGCAATAATTTTAGACTGATTTGTCAAAAAATATATTGATTTACAAGCCTTTTATGGCATTTTCGTAACCAGGAAACATTAATATTATGGACTGATAACTTCCCAATTTTGCTCTAAAGCCACAGCAAATGAAAACCATGGTTAAGATCTAAACTTCCAAGAAAATAATATGTGATTCAAAAATACAATTGGAAAATGATTTATTGCTTTCATGTTGCAAGATACAATCATAAATTTCAAAATCTTGAACACATGCTTCAAAAATATATACGTTTTCTTATTGCAGAGAAAAAATAATCTCCTTCCGCTCTAATTTAAAGAAAATATGGATATCTTGGAGCGAAGGAATCTTATATCTTCAATAAAAGCAGTTGAAGATATTAATCTTTACAACTTAAAAAGAATTCTTGGAATTTATGCCAGTTGAAAAAGAATATTTTGTCATGAGCTTTGATAAATCTACATTTTGTTTAAATAAGTTGATATATTGGGTCGGTATGTAGTAGCTATTGGTTAAAGTTAAATATTGAGGGAAGACAAACACAGTTATTAAAAAAAAAGTACAAATCGCTTAAGCGAAAAGTAATATTGTTTTAAGAACTTATAAAAACACAATCTGTAATGAAAAAGTAATGTCGGTTTTTCCAGCGTTATGAACAAGTTCGGGCATAGGAAATAAAAAAAACAAATACTTTTAACGGAGTAAATTTCATGAGTATTTTATTTTTCTAACATTTAGATGTTAGTTTTTAAAGTTATAAGGTTTTTCTAGTAAAATATTCTGTTTTTTTTTAATAAAAAAAAAAACTTGACCTTGTAGGGGTTTTAATAAACAAAGTACACTCACACAAGATTACGTAAGTTCAAAAACACGTTTCCACTGGATAGTGTGAGAAAAGTATTATAATTCTTGCACACTAATTCTTGATCAAAATGAAAGATTTATCTTCTACACGTTTGATTAGGTTAAAGGTCTTCAACTTGTACTCCAAGGGCTACGAATGGCCCACTGAAGTCATTTTAGTGACCTTTCTTTTGAATCTGAGGCAATTCTAGGAAACATTTCCTTGTCTTCTTTTGTGTCGTAAGAAACGCCATTTTTTATTATATTTGATATTTAAAACATTCTATTATTGATAGCTTGATATTTATTTAAGCTAGATATTTTTAAATGACATATTTTTCAAAAATTTCGTAGTATCTTAAAGAATTTCAATTATAGGAAATCTGAGTATGTATAAAATCTCAAAAGATTCAAGAGAAAAAGAGAGATTTTTATCTTAAGCACACGAAATACACTGATGGACAAAAAAATTAACGCGCCAAGAAGGAGTCGTCAAAATGAAACGAAATTTTACATACGTAAGGACAACTTTGATAGAAGTAAAAGATTAGAAAATCAAAGAAAGAGGATAATTTATTTCAGAGAAAAAGGCAAAAGAACGGAGGATTTAATACCTGTTGAACCCCCTCTAGCGCGAATTCACGATGCGATACGATTCGGCATTGAGGCATACAAGTTCTATATGATGTCTTTAGACATTTCGTTCCATATTTGCTGTAAACTTGCCTCCAGTTTTTTCAAACTCATGGTAGGCCCAACTCACCGTCACAAATGATCCCAGATAGGCTCGAACGGAGACAAATCTGGGGATCTGGCAGGTCAACGAAGGGTAGTAACTGTGTGGAGACAGTCTTGTGACACCCTTGCCGTGTGAAGCCGAGCCTTGTCTTGTTGAAAAATGGCTCATGGGAGCCATCGCATGAGTGGCAACACATGTGGTTGCAGGATGTCATGGACATACCGCTGGGCTGTCATGGTGCCACGGATCAATACTAGGGGTGACCGTGTAATGTAGGCAAAGGCACCCCATACCATCACACCAGCTGAGGGAGCAGGTGTGTGACTGTAAAGCCAAGGCAGGATTGAGGCTTTCACCAAGGGATCTCCACACACCAACACGATTGTCACCACTAGTGCGATTGAATCTGGATTCGTCGCTAAAGACGACCTGGTTCCATTCCACCGAAGTCCAGTTTCCTCGTGCGTGGCACCACTCCAAACGGAGGCGTCGATGGGTGGGTGTCACGAGCAGCACACGTAATGGGCGCCGCGATCCCAAATGCCCTTCAGCCAGGCGCCTTCGTATGGTTTGAGAAGACACAAGGGCCCCTAGTGAAGCTGCTACCTGTGACTGGATGGCGGCCGATGAAGCAGTTAGTTGTACGCGTGCATTTCTTACGATATAGTGGTCTTCTCAACGACTGGTCTGTTTAGGACATCCTGAGCCTGGTCTTCGTGTAAATGCCTTTTTTTGGATCCACTGGTCCCAAAACTTCGTCACAACACAATCAGAGTGACCTAATTGACGAGCTCGTAATCTAGCTGACCACACAGGTTCCATCATTCCGATGATTCTTCCCCCTCTCAAATTGCGACAGCTTCTCATATTGACTCCAGAAACTGCGTAATGGCATGTCTACCTCAGCTGTTCCTTTGTAAACAATTCAGCACACTCAAACAAGCTTTGGTTACCTTTTTTTATACTCCACGGAGAACGACGTTAAACGCCCTCTACCGGCTATACGTAATGCGTAGTCACGCTGCATTTCTAATCATTTTCATGTCTCCCCTAAATGAAAATTTAAGTTAGGATTCCGCAGTTATTTCTTGGTGCGCTAAATTTTTTCCCATGAGTGTATTTTAATTCGGCGTCCATTTAAGGTTTTTGAAACCTATATATATATACACACACACACAAATCTGTAACTCCATGTCTTCACTTAGAATAAGTTGTAATCTTATAAAAATGATGCTCTCTTTCTTATTTAAATTTTCTTATTTATTTGTTTAACAGTAGGTTGGCTCAGATCAGTGTAAATTTGATGTAGTCCATGTTTCATTGTGGATTTATTGATATAACCCTAGAGCGTTTTAGGTTGAAGACCTCTTGTATAAGTAATAGGTTCCAGCATGGGTTTCTTACGAACTCCTGGTGGTTCTTGTGACTTCTGAGAGGGCACGCGGCAAATTAAAATTAATTTGAGGTACGTGGACATCAGTAAGGGATCCATGAAATGTGAAATATATTGAGTAAAATATTTCTTGCACTTTACCATTATTTCGAAAGTCAGTATATATTACTCCTAATTTTTACGTGCTAAAAATTTTAAAGTAAAATATAGATAGGTACTTAAAATACCAGTAATGGCAGGCAAGCGCCTGATGGTGAAGTCGGCAGATCGCGGGTGTTGTTGTCTACGTAAGTCAAAAGAAATAGAGATTCACTCCACAGCATGTAATATTGTCTTAAATTGTGGTAGTATGAAAGAGCCTTGGATCCAGTTCAGTTTTGTTTTGTTCATAATCCCGAGGAGTGTAGGAAATACAACAAATTTTTCTCAGTTTCGTACAAAAATCTGTATTATTCTTTGAATTGTTCATTGTTATACGTTACGCAAGTGTTAAATGCAACCGATATCTTGGACATAAATTTTTTGACCAAAAATATACTTTTGTTAAAGTTAATTTAGAAAATAGCTTCATATTATATTCTGAAGAGCCAACTCATTATGAACACCTACTCGATAACACATAGTCAAACTCTCATAGTCTGCGACTCTCCTTAGCATGGATGCTACAATTTCATTTTGGATAACTGAAGACAGACTGGTTGTTCCAAATATCAAAGCAGCAGCAGCGCTATTTCAAGATATTCTGACATGGTTGTTTTTCATCTCTGATGTGCCTTTGTCGAAAAAATTTCGGTATTCATAACCTTTGGATGAAGATGATTTGATCTAATTGATGACATCTTATGTGTGATAATAAATAAGTCGATAATGACGATGTCGAATTTGAAAATCAGTTGATAACAACTGATTTGATTCGCGAGAGTTTGAAATTTGCTTCAAGTATGGAACAACATTTTCTTACTCATGGTCTTAACGTAGAGCGTGCATAAAAATTTCAACGTAATGATAAGTTTTGTGTAGAAGGATATTAAGAATTATATAAACATGACATGAGGAAAAAAAACCCAGCTAATTATAAAAGATTTTGTAATATTTTAAAAGCAAGTAATATAATATAAAAATATAAATCAACTCCTATTTAGGTCAAAACAAATAAAAATTTTATTTTAGTTACTTTTCATTAAATAGTTACAATTAATATAAATATGTATATACATATGACAGAATCACAGTATTACGTGGCAAAATAGAAAGCGATTTTCCTTGCAATTTTCTTTCCTATATATGGTGTTGGACTATTATTTTTGTTTGCTACTATTTATTCATTAATTAAATTAAATTATTCCAATTAAATAGTACAGTAAAAGAAATCACCTTCTCCGAAATTAGCCCATTCCAGGAGGGTGTTACAGGGACACAATGATCGATTTTCCTTAAATATATAGTGTTTGACTATTATTTTTTTTGTTACTATTTATTCATTAATCAAATGTAATTAATTAATTAATATTTGAAAAAACCGATATTAACATCAAAAGCCATCTACTAAAATTAAATGTATTTGAACTTGAGTGGATGAATAAAAAGTATTTTCTTAACGATTGAAAATTGAACAAGATATATATATAAATAAACATATATAGGGAGAGTGTGTGAACTAATAGTAGGAATTGAAAAAGAGAGAAGCAACTGAGGCCGTTACTAATGAACGAAATTCATCATTTGAAGTAAAACCGACTGTATTGTGAGACATATCAAAGGCATCTACTGATTATGGCATTTTTTATCTGGTTCATAATAAACGTGCTAGCTTGGTATCATGTAGCAATGAATAATTGTTAGTTAACAGTTTTATTCCTAATTTCAATTAGAGTTTATATGCTGTATGTGCTTTTAGACAACATTTTCACTGTACAGTAATTTTAATTTTTTTTGGTAATAAAAATTGTTTGTTTTATAAATCTGTATCATTGATTTTATTATAACCTTTTTGGGGAAAATATTTAGAGATTTTTCAACTTACAGTCTTTTAAAGTTGTGGAACATATCCCTGAATTTATCATATGCTGCATGTATTTTTTACACGATTTTCTAAGGAACGTATCTATTGTCTAAAAAAAAAGAGTTCCGTGTATTTATTTAAAGTTTAGCCAGGTTGTGACGGATCTATACGCAGTTCTATTAATCCCTTCATATCTCCTTAAGGAAAATATTTATTTCAACCAACTTTCATCCAGTAAGGAAACGTGATTATGTATAAATGAGGTATAATATATAAATTCTGTTTTCGCGAGTTCGAGAGGGGTTGACACGCAGGAGTTGACACGTAGGAGATGACACGTTGGAGTTGGCACGCAGGAGTTGACACGTTGGTGCTGGCACGCTGAAGTTGATACGTTGGAGTATGCAAGTAGGAGTTAACATGAAGTTCGCCAGTTAATTGTTAGTTGAATATTGAAAAGGAGTGGAATTAGTTAAAGTTTACAGAGCGTGGAGCCAACAACATTGAGGAAGCCAAAGAAAGCGCCTGTAAATCTCCAGTGTAGGATCCGATGCATAAAAAGTGTTCAGAAACTGTGCTTTTGATTAAGAAGAAGCTAGTTTATTAGTGTGCGACGTAGTTATATTTGAGCGTATTTAAGCTGTCTTAGATTCAGTTGAGGGTCTGTAGTATAATCCCTTGTTAAAGAATCTCACCTCCGCACTCTACTATATATATTATCTACCTTAATTAGAATTGAATTGTGTCTGATTAATATTTAGAATTAATAAATTGATTAGATTCAAAAACATGTCTGTGGATTATTCTGTTTCTCCCACACCTCTAGCCGGTTTCACAGATAGACAAGAGGGTTTAGATGCAAGCAGGAACCAAAAGCTATCACAAGGTAATTGAAGCAAATTTAAATTGGAGATAAAACATTTAAAAGGTAAATCAAGTCTATTTTTCATAGTGCCTTGTATTCACAAATAAATTGACTTATGTAAATATTTTTTTAATTCGGAAAAAAAGCCTTATATATAGATAAAAAAAATAAAGCAATGTGTTTCTCTTAACGTATTCTTTTAATATCTAAAAAACAATACTTTAAGAGTTAAATACGAATGTATTCCAATGCCTCTTTTCCTTATTTTGCATTTTCCCTTTCTTTACAATGTGAAACTTTTGTCCATTTTTCAACCTTAGTTAATGAACCAAGGAAAACAAATTCTACATCTTTTTTTTTTTAATTTACGAATTCATAAAAGTTTTGCTTGTGCTTAAAGTTAAATTTTAAAATAAAAAGAGGAAATAACGAAAAAAAATAACAAATGGTTTGCAAAGTAGAAAAACAAAGCAAATCCTGGTTGTTTTTAACCTTTTTCCTGTTAAAGTAAAACAAAATGTTTTTTCAGGGTATTTTATTTTACTCACATTTTTCCTCATTTTAAAAACACAGGTTCTCAATTTTATTCTTATTAACTTTCTCTCGTTATTAATTTAATGTTTGAAGTTTCAAATGACTCAAAAACTTTTGTAATTTTTTGCTGCAAATAATTTTAAAATTATTGATGTAATACAATGATGTCCTTTTTAATACTGAGTTACACATTTTTGTTCATGTACATATTTATGTAAAAATGCCTATATTAGTATTATTTGTATCGTTATATATTTTTTTATAAATACTGTCATACATTGAACTTTTTTTCTGCCGAAGAGTTTTTGTTACATTCATTTTTATTTTTTGAACTGCCAGAGAACAGATTTTTCTAATGAACTCTTCGTTACATAACCAATCAAAGGTTACTTATTAATCAATTTTAACTGTTAGCCATAATACAAGGGGTGATCAAATGAAAAGGTACGGAACGACACGGTGGGTACAAATGTAGACTTTATTCAAAATATACACCATAGGCCTGAGCACAACGATCCCACTAATGAACAAGTCGCAGGATTCCTTGTTCCCAGAATTCCTGTGGCTGTGACGAGACCCAGTCCTTCACAGTGTCCTTGAGTACGTCGTCCGAGTTGAAGCGCTTTCCTTTCAGGTGTTTCTTCAGTGGACCAAACACATGGAAATCGCAGGGCGACATGTCCGGATTGTAGGGTGTATGGTCCAACGTCTCCCATTGGAACTTGTCCAGTTCCATTTGTGTGACTCTAGAGACGTGTGGACGCGCGTTATCATGGAGCAAAACCACACCCTCCGTGAGCAGCCCCGGTCTTTTGTTCTTGATGGAACCTGCGTAGGCGTCGGAGTGTCTCACAGTACACATCGGAGTTAATGCTTTTTCTGTGTTCGAGGAATTCCACAAGTAGCGGACCTTGAACGTCGAAAAAGACAGTGAGCAACACCTTGCCTGCTGACTTCACGGCTCTGAACTTTTTAGGGGGAGGTGACGACGCATGCTTCCACTGCATGCTGTCCCGCTTTGTCTCTGGCTCGTAGTGATGACACCAGGTCTCATCACCTGTGACGATCCGCTTCATGAAAGCGGGATCTTCCTGATACCGAAACAGATGTTGCAGTGCTAGTCCCATACGCAGTTTCTTTTGCTGGTCGATGAGCTGCTTCTGAACGGAAGCGGCACACACCTTCCGAAATCGCAACCTGTCGTGAACAATTGTCCACACGGTTCCATAGCTGACATCCACCTTCAGCGCCAACATTCGCAATGTGACACGCCGATCACTTCTCACTAGGTCGTCTACCTTGTCGATGAGATCGTTCGTGATGACAGTGTTTGCCTGGCCTGGACTCTGGTCATCACCCACACTCTCACGGCCTGCACGAAAACGGGCACTCAATTTTGACAGATTTGTCAGAAACACATTCCTCCCCGTAAACGGTCACCATCCGCTGATGAATAGCTGCCGATTTCTCACCTTCCGCTGTCAGAAATCGGATAACACTTCGCTGCTCCTCAATCGTCGAATTTTGCAACGCGAACGCCATCCTGTGCTCATACGGACTACCGCATCATTTGGACGCCGCTTTTTATAAGAGCCTTTGCTCTCTCCTGCGCATGCGGGCGCCCGCACATGATCCGATCCTAGTCAGTCTCCAATGGCATCCCGAGATGTCTCGCTACATTCTCCCATGGCGGAATATGCAAATATTTAACTATTTCATTTTTTTGTCGTTTCGTACCTTTTCATTTGATCACCCTTATATATATATATATATGGCCCAGAGTATTGACAAATTCAGGTGAAGGTTGGCTGGCCGAAAAACATTGTTTAAACCTGCAATCCGGGTTCCTAAGTCCAGGGGTTTACCCTAGTATTTCTGTGTGTAAAACTATTCTATCATGACTATAGTTATCTTAGGTATATAACTATTTTTTGTATATTTTTGTAATATATATATACAGTGTGCTTGCTAAAATCCATAGTCACTCCAATAATTTATGAATGATAAGAGGTAAAGCCACATAAAAATGGGTTCTAGTTATAGAAAAGTTGCCATGGGGTACCCAAAAAACTGATTGCATTGCCATGTGGTGAATGAACTAGTAAGCGTTCTTATTTTAAAAACAGTACGAGATACATAAACAAATTCATTTACAAAGTTGTTCAGGATCAATAATGTATTAAAAAAACATCTTGTACACAAAAAAGATACAAATGAAAGGCACAAAACACGCATGTGTTTGATCGTGTTGAACAAAGCTGCACTTTCCAGAAATTTTCATGCTTAAAATGGTGTCCTTTTCATCTGGACACGGGTTTGCATTTCCAGCTTATATTTTGCTCAACATGGCATATGAAATGCTAGCACAAGGATCTGCAAGATGGTTACGAAACTCTTGCAATTCCGATGGAGGAGGTTGCATGTTGCAAACACTCTTTGTTTGATGTATCGCTGTAGATAAAGGTCAGGTGACCCTGCAAGAATTTTAACGTTACCACCATACCCAATAACATGTTGCTGGAATGTGTCTCGAATGTATTGTGAGATATGTGATAACTTGTGCAGTGGTAGTTCGTCGTGTTGGAATCGCGCATTCTGGAGTTCACTGAATGGAAAATCCTCTAGAAAATCGGATAGTACGTCCTTCAGTAATGCAAGTATCAAGACCCTGTTGACGCGCTCTCGTAAAATACTGGGACAACCAATCAGTTTTTGAATATTCCGCACCAGAAATTCTCCGACCAGTGAACCTGATGTCGAACTTTGACAGTACATCTGGGAGTATTGAGCGACCCGAAATGGATAGTATAGGCATAGTATTAAGCACAAAGCATGCTTCATCCGCCCGAAAGATGTCGGGAATCAACGATGCTCAGGTTCAATTTTGAAAGTTACGAACCAAATAAATATCATTTAACGCCTTTTATTTTTAACATTACTTTTTGTGTCTTTTTTTTTTACTAAATTGATGATGCTAAGCAGTTTTGTAATTGACTGTTTGGATTTCGTTTCATACTCACTTGCATGATTGGTTGAGTGAGTGAATATTTAAGTCGCACTGTTCAATTTCTCGAGTGCTTTTGATGACGGACCTTGTAATTTTGGCGAGGACGATACCTGAGCTGGCACCCATTTCCTAACTACCACACCACACTAATGAGAGAACGTTTGAACTCTTGACAGATTTAAAGTGCATCGATTTCCTACACGGTGGGTCTTCAGAGGTTCTCGGCTCGAACTAATGACACGTCATCTACGAGTCCGTTACCTTGACCACTAGGTTACCGCGGCCACCTCACTTTCACGAACCCAGGTGACATACTATTCTGATATTAGTTCGTATTCATGAGATTATATTGTTATATGACATTTTACTGTCTTGATAATGGTGTAAAATTATTAGATCTTCTTTCATTAGATATTGTTTAGGTTTAGTAGAGTCTTAATTTTAATTCACAACAAATTTTGAAATTCCCACTAAATTGCCTTCCAACACACATGAATATTCACACCTGAAACTAGAATTAGATAATACTTAATTTCCTATCTTTGTATGGAAACATTAATGCCAGATGTAGTTCAATAGATATAGATAGTTCAATATTGGACGAAAAGAAAATTTGCTTGAATTATCACTTTAGTTTGCAGAATTGCTAAGGCTTACTAAGTGGTAAATCTTAGATAATAACCAATTAACTGCTTTTGGTCCCGAATTTACGGATGAATTTTCCATGTCAATGATCTAGAAAAACCAATAAAATATACTGTGAATTGTAAAGTACTTATATACAATTGCATGTAATCTTATTTGTGAATTAAAATGAATAAAATATTTTCGTGTTTTTAAATAATTGGTTGAACTTTTTGAAATAAACTTTAATCTCTTATTTTAAAATATTAATAGAGGTTTTTTTCCCAAGAAGAATCATATTTATTTCGGAACTTCAGTAGCATATAAATCCTGTAACAATTTGGAAAATCGAAATACGAAAGAATACAGTGACTGGATATATTATATATAATGTAACATTCTTGTCATTTTTTTTTATAAAAAATAAAGTGAACTCCTTTTTGGTGTTCTTAAATGGGTCTTTTTAGACAATTAGCGTTGGAATGGCCCTTTAACATTTCTTCATAATGCTTTTGAAATAATCTAGATACCTAAATCTGATGATGCATTAAACTATACTTATCTAGAATATTTCCTAATCTAAAGTCAATTATATATGCATCAAATGTTTTATCTTTCTTTAGAAAAAATTAATAATACAGTCAAAAATGTTTCTAGAACTGAAAGAAAAATTCCTTACAAAATTGAGTTTTAATATATGTCAAGAAAAATAAGTTAATGGTATTTATCCATCGACATGTAGTTTTTTTCGTATCATCATAAATGCTCTTTTGACGGTTATATTTACTTCTAAAAATAATGGCTGTTAACCATTTTTTTTTCGCAAGAACAAATAACATACTTAAATTCTTAATTGTGACTTTTTAATGGATTGAATCCCCAAGATGTATTAAATGTTAAGTATTCGAGAAAATGATAAAATGTTCTCTGAAGGCATATCTTTTTTTTTTAATCGACAAACATCAAACTTAAATGGAAAAAATGTAAAGAAAATGAATCTTATCAAACTGATTTAAAACTATTTCGTCATTTAATGTTAAAATGTTGGGGAAAAAAGAATAACTCAATCACAATTTACATTATTTAGCCTTAAGTGAACATTGAATAAAAGTTTTAAGCCAGTCTTTAGGGACTTTTAACAGACTGAATAAATTGTAAATGAAACGATATTAAAGTAAAAGTTCGATTAAATTTATGAATATATATATTTTTTAATGTGCTGAGATGAAAAATAATTTTTAGTAATTTATTTTTTGGTAGAAGGTAAGCAGGTAAGAATTTTAAATAAACAGTTGGGATATTGGTTTCTTTAATGCTTGTAGTTTTATTGACACTATTTATTATTAAGCTTTTACACACACACACACACACACACACACACACACACACACACACACACACACACACACACACCACACACACACACACACGTGTGTTGGATTTACATATCAACTGTAAATGATATGTGTGTGTTTGAATATATTTGTAAAATGTAGTAAATATATAATTGGAGTTATATGGAATTGCCATAAATACCTCAAATGTAAAATAGAAATGCTTTGTTCCCCTTAATCAATGTAATGACTGATTGTTGATAAAAATACGTTCTAATTGCATGAAAAAGAGCTTATGTAAAGGTTATTGAAACTTGGTAATATTTATGTTGCATCAGTTGTAAAGTTTTGTTACGTAATAGTCAATCCATTTTTTTGTACGTAAATTTAAGAAAAAATATGGGAAATTTATATTTTTGTTAAAAAAAAAAAATTATTTTACCTTAAAGAATATTCTTTAAAAAATGCTTTAAAAAGTAAAACAAATTTAAGCTTAGATATGTGTTTTGGGGTGATAACTCTCTTTTTCAATTACTACTATTAGTTCATTCTAACACGATATATATTTATGTATGTTATATATATCACGTTCAAATTTTCAATCGTAAATATAAAATAATTTTTTTTCATCCACTGAAATTCAAATACATTTTTAAAACTTGTAGTGGATGACAATTGATGTTAATACAGTTTTTTCAATTAATAATTGATTAATTAAATTGTATTTTTTAATTTTAAATTCCATCTGCGTTACTTGTGAAGTTAGAATTAGCACCAGCAGATGGCTCCAGTAAGTTTTTTTCCAACGAATTTTTTCTTGGAGTCAAATATAACAAACATGTTTTTTAAACATGTAGTGGACGACACTTGATGTTGATACAGTTTTTTCAAATATATATATTCATTAATTAAATTTAATTAACTAAATAATTTACTTCATAGTTAACCCAAGTAAAAATTAACTGAATTTTTTTTCTTGTTTTGATGCATAGTTAAATATTAGAATTTAACTTATGTAGATAATTTTTGATGAGTTATTTTGCTTACGATTTTCAAAAAAGTAATTTATGCAATTTAAGAAAATTTCAGTTATAGTTAATACAGTATTGAATTGAATTGAAAATCCTTTTCAAAAACAAAACTCGAGATATTTTTAAGAGGAAAATATCAAAATAAAATGCATAACGGTTTAAAAAATTATATTTATAGAAATTTATAAAATGCATTTCTCATTTTTTTAAAAATGTTCTTATAAATTGTAATGCTATATAAACAATAGGTACTGTTTAGTTTTACCGGGACATGCAATAAAGTCGCCAAAAATGATACAACCCATGCCAAACGGAATATTCGCTCTGGAAACTTTTTTCACTACATTTTCAAAACAAGACGTGGTGTTCCCTTATCAGTAGCGTCTTTTTAATAATACATCAAACATTGATAAAAAGTTAATTAGATATAATATTTATTAACATTTTTATGTGTATATTGTGTGTTATCACCAACAATACCATCTTGGCGTGATATTCGGGATAATATATTGTTATAACCCATAGTGGTACGAAAGAATTATATTGGCCCATTTTCATGCTTTTCACGTGCAAACGAGCGGTTTTTAGCTCGTTTTTCAAGTAGTGTAAAAGAAAGCGCTATTAGGGCGCAAATTTCGTCTTCGTCCTCGTTCCGTATTTTGTCGTACCTTTTTCTCAGCCAATAAGCAACCTATTGACCACGGGTTTTCGGCATTTGGTCGCATTTGTGTCCTAGATGAGCCGAATCATATTTAAATTTAATAATTTTTAGATTTAAAATTTTTTTTTAATTAAGTATAGTACTATTTTCAGTTAGTAAAAAGTTCATTAGTTGCATTATTGTAAAATACAACATGTGAAAAACGCGCTAAAATTACTTGGCCATGCCAATGATTGATATCTTGTTCTGTTTATTCTTATGGCATGAACTTTTTGTCAACTTAAAGTGCTATTGTTAGTTGCGATCTTGCATCTGTTTTACGACATGTTTCTTTGGAGATGATAAATTGCTTCGCTAATTGGTTTCACTAGACAGTAAAACGATTATATTCTATATTAGTCTCCCGTTACCTTCCCTTTTTTCAGCTTATCGAGTAAGGGACAGTTTAACTTTCCAGATCGTTCACACAACTCACTGAATTGCTTCTTCACAGCAATTTGGCTTTTCGGTGGTGTTTTTTCACTATCATGTAGTTTCTATGTATACTTATAATTATTCTGTATTAATTTATGTTAATTAAGAGCGATATTAAAACTAGTTCTTAGTTTTATAACTGAATTAAAACTGAAATTCTATTTATGTTTTGAGATTTAAAGGACTGGATGGTCTCTTGCAAAGAAGGGACTAGATTGTCCTGTTCCTTCCAGCTCAGAGCTCACATATTTAGAATTATTCTCTAGGAAAAAGACCCCAAATAAAGAAAAGTGGTTAAAACCTCCGTTTCATAAATGGTATAAAGGCAAAAGACGAGGGTTTTCTTTATCACTTCCTTGTAACAGACAGTCCAACACTCGTCTGTCCCGACTTGCCAGTAGGCACTTAAAAAGTCGCATATTTTCTGGAGACAATAAGATATTTATTTGCTTTAAATGCCACCTAGAACCACGTTAATGTCAGTACGTCTTGGACTGGAAAATATCCATGATAGCCCACTTCTGGTATCGGATTTCATTAAAGTCAACGGTTTCATTGATCAGTGACCAGAGGCAGATTAGTAACAACATAATTGAATTAAATAGTTTGCAAAATGGCAGAAAAATATCGTCTAGTATTTAAAGGGGGCATTACTTTGTGCGTTTTAGTATTGTTACCAAAATAAATAATTGCTGCGCATTTATACTTCTTTCATAAAAACTGATGAACAGAAAAGGAATATATACATATACATAATTATTTTATATATTCATTCAGATGTATCAAGTAACCTAAGGATCTGCTACTTTAATACAGTTGATGTTCTTTCACAAATGTGGAACAACTGCTCATAATGTTCACTAACTCAACTGTGTGGCATCGGTTACAGTCTATGTGGGTGAAGGAACGACATTCATGTGGAAGTTATGCTTGGCATTGGAACGTCCTCTGTTTTATGATCTAAGAAAATGTTCCGTTGAAATGCATTGGAATTCTGGCTAGTCAATCATTGGCCGCCAGAAAAATTACAGAAATTAATCTCTTATTTATTCTATCGATGGATGTGTGTGTATGCCATTTTGATCCATTTGGATGACTCCTTCTTGGGCATCGCATATTATGTTTTATAGCAGTGAGTAGCCTAGTGGTTAGAGTAATGAACTCCAGACGGAGGGCTTGAATTTTGATGCCGACCCCACAAAACACCTCCAAGTAAACACGGGTACGTGCTCGTTAAATCATTGGGTCCGAAAGTCCTTTTGGGCGGTCACAGCCGAAACCACGGGTGCAGGGAGCGGGAGAATATTTTTTCTTCAATGCTAAAATTGTGAAGGCGGAGATAGATGGTGTCGCCGTATATCATGTAGAAGTCCAATCTGTCTCAGACTCTGGCAACTTTCCTTCCTTCTCCCTATGAAGGACACGGCAACAGCGATAACAGGAGTCGGCAACTAACGGTCCGCATAGGGTTTTTGCAGCCCGGCAAGATAGTTAGAAAATCCATTTGATCGAGATTTCTTTCCGTAATCGATTCAAGATTCATTTTGTATATTTCACTATTGGGAAAACAAATTCCTTTATTAGCAAAACAAAGTAACTGACGTTGTTACTAAGAGATCATCTGCATTCTTTGGAGGACGAGGTTACAAAAGATCTCAAATTTGTAAGAAAATTAAGCCTAGATTAAATTTGATGCATATATTGATACAGCACTGGAGGAGTTACAGCTTGAAGTTATTGACTTACAATCAGATTAAAATGTGAAGGATTTGTTCAATGCTATGACATTGACTTTTACAATCTTTGTCAGCTGAAAAATGTCAATGTATGAAGGAATTTGCAGGGAAATGATTTGTTTTTTATATTTTAGTCGACATATATTTGTAAGCAAAGTTTTTCTTGCATGAAGATCAACAAAATAAA
>BMAO01024935.1:558093-586851 GCA_019973975.1 Trichonephila clavata | reverse complement strand
TTTAGCTGCAAGGGGGATGACAAATAAGGGGATGACAGCTACCCAACTGACAAATGAGCTCTCCACTGTTGCTGGTGCCTTAGTTTTGAGGTATATTAATCAAAGGATTAACAAGGCAGAACTTTATTCCAGAATAACATGCCTCCCACTCCAGGTCACAGATGTAGCACGTTTGACGCGGTGTAAACACAAGCATCCTTGGATGCGGGTGCAATGGTCCTCAAGTGTTGAGATTTAGCCTGAATACTGATACCTGACGTGTTTTCATATATAGACTTAATGCTATCTTTCCAACGCCATGGAAGTGGACCGCTATGAAATATTACGGTCTGGACATGGTATGGTACAGATACGAGATCTTAGAGGCCAGTGTGAGGTATTTTAGAGGGGCATCCAGTTCATTATGGACGATAACGCTCGTGCACGCAAGTCTCGGGTTGTTGGCAAATGTATAAAGGATGAGGATATTCAGAGGATGGAGTGACCTGCCAAATCTCCCGACCAGAATCCTATAGTGAATATCTCAAATGCTCTTGTTATAGCAATTTTAGCTCTCCAACGCCAACCGAGAACTCTCTTCGAAAGTAGAAGTGCCTTGGTAGAAGAGCAAGATTTATTGTCCAAAGACTGAAAAAACAGCATCGTATGCAAAATGATAATTAGTTACGAGAGTGGCATTCTTCTTATTAGGAGATCCAACGTACCAAATCCTCCACAAGTACTACGTTACATCATTTTTGGACTATGGTGCTTACATGAACATAAATCATTATCATGGGCTGGTACCGTTAACTTCTTATCTTAGCAACACTTTTTTAAGTACGTTCACATACAAAAAATTCACTTATATTGGTTAAGTAGATCTGAGAAATGTAAAAAAAGTATGTTTGCTCTTTAACGTTTGCATAGCAGTGTATTTGCACATTTAATACTGTGATAGCCTACCCGGGACGCATTGGAGATCTTTGTGCTTTCTTATTCTTTTGAAGTAGGCTCCATAGTAAAAACCATATACACTTCTATAATAAAAACGACGCACCAAGAATGAGTTGTCGAATACAGACAAAAATTTGTGGGCAGAATGAAAATATACAGACTAGAAAATAATAAAAATTTCAGAAAAATTGAATGATTTATTTCAGAGTTATATAGTTACAAAGTAATGAGCTCAATAAGGTGTTGACCCATTTCTAGCCTGGGTGCAAGCTGCCACACGACGTGGCATAAAGTGATAAAACACCTAGATAGTCTCTCCTGCGGTATTTCTTCCCAAAATTTCCTCCAATTGTCGGGACAGGTCATCAACATTCCCTAGTAGATGCAATTGCCTTCCCATCATATCTCAGGCATGCTCAATTGGAGAGAAATTTGAATATCGGGCTGGCCAAGGAAGTGTTTACCAAACTGTAAGACAGTTCATAGCAACAGGTCTGTATGTGGTCTGGCATTATCTTGTTGAAAAATAAAGCCAAGATACTGCAAAAGGAATGATAGCAAAACCATTCTCAGAATATCGTCGACGTCCCACTGTGCTGTACGTGTGCCTCTAATGACAACCAAAGGGGTCCAACTGTCAAAAAGAAAAAATGGCACCCCAGGCCATAACTCCTGGTTGAGAGCCTGTGTGGCGTGCAATAGTGAAAGCAGGATCGGCGTGCTGCCCTGGGCGTCTTCAGACACGTCTTGGATGATCGTCAGGACACAGTCAGAAGCAGGATTCGTCGCTGAACACTATACGCACCCAGTCAGAATGATCTCAACCTGATTGAGCCAAGCACCACTGTAATCTGGTTCGGCAGAGAGCAGGCATGAGTGGCAGGTGGAGTAGCAGTCAGTGCGAGCGTAAACTTTGCTCTATCTGCCGTCTGTGAATGTTCATGGTGGACATTCCTGTGCGGATCGCACGTCTGATGGTTGATAATGATGAATCTGTTGCTGTGACACCTGATCAGACATTTAATTTGTCCTCCCTCTCTACTGTGGCTCTAGGTTGACCTCTACCGTTCTGACGCTGAAAAATGTCAATGCCCCCATTCTTGCCAGCATCTTCTAATGGCCGCATCGCTTCGACCCATATGACGAGCGATTCTCCGATTTACCACACACAAACCTGCCTCTTTTAATCTTATGATACTTCTTCTTTCAACCTCTGACATTTGCTCGTAATGAGCTCGAATCCTACGGTGAGGCATTTTTTCAGTCGTTGAAAGGTATCTTAAATCACATTGCAATAGTAATTTTGACCATCAGATTGAGAATAGCTTCTTACAGACACCTGCTGAGAGCGCAGTTCCGATGCGCTGTTGCTCCCGCTATTCGTTCCTTGGACACCAAATTTCAATCATTTGCATGTTCGAAACAAATGTCTTTGCATACGAAATTTCATTACAATCGAGCAACTCCTTGGTGCGTCGGTTTTTGTTGTTATAGAATGTATTCAACACTAAATTAAGAACCGTTGACTCTTCGTGGTATTTGAATTGTCATAGTCGAAATATCATGGCCCTCCTTATTTTTGCCGAATCATTGTTTCGAGTTCACAGACCTGTTTATTTAATGAGTATTGGCCAAATGAGTTATTTATAGTAAGTCCATCCACAGCAAATAGTTCTCATTGTTTCTGTGAATTTACTCTTTCTCACAATTGTAGACACGTCTATAATGAGCACCTGAAAACACAACAGGGATTTAAAAATGAAGCTTTTCCTTAGATCTGAGGTATGGTGGTAACGGCCGTTAAGTGGTCAAGTTCCATGAACTCATGGACTGAAAGTCCATCTGCCATTGAAGACCCGCCATGTAGAGGCTCTGATGCATGTTAAACCTGTTAATGCTTACAGAGCTTACGTTGGTGTATAATAGAAATTTGGAGATTAAAATTGCAGCTTTGATATCGTCCTCGCCACTTGACTGTGATTTAAAGTTAAAGGACTCTGCACGAATAATCCTTGCATTGCTTCAGAGGTCGACGTTAGTAAAATAATTTAAAAATAAAATGGAAAAAAGGAAGAAAAAAAATCTAAAAACACACACACAAAATATATTTATTAAAATAAAAATTGTGAAGGCTTGACGATGGCAGAAGATTCCCATTAAATTGCTTCAGCATTAACAAAAGAAGAGGGGACCTCGAAATATTGGCCCTTCCTCTTGATAACAAAGGCAATAAAAGCGAAATTGCTGGCAGACAGTTGTGAGACGTATCGAAAAACTCTCTCACCACAGTAACTTGTTCTCATTCTTGTAATTTACTGCTCTAGTTTTGAATTAATTAACGGATATATATGGGCTCAGTTAATCATTTTTACATCTTTAGTGTGTTTGAATAACTTGCCCCAATCTGGATTTATTATTCCCCTCGGGGGGGGGCTCACCTTCTTTAGGTGATTACGGGTGTCACAATCCCGAGATGCCCTAGTGATCTTTTCCTTTTCCCACGGGGTTTAGTGTCTTTGGTAAACATGGGCTTCATGAACCCGGGGTACCCTAGTGATCCTTCTCTATTTTCGACCCTCTTTCTTGTCATTCAATTCATTCTTTCTTTCTCTTCCCGTCTAGACCACAGATATTAAAACAAATGTTTGGCGCAGTATAGCCGAAATCGGCTCTTGCGCCAATAAACTCCAAAATCACTCACTCACTGGATTTATTATACGATAAAGAAAGGTCAGACATATTACAAAATTTTTCTTTTGATTATCGTGCATTCGATTGTATGCTTACTGACGGAGCGCCAGTTTAAAGGAGTATGTTTGCTTCCTTTAAACTGTCCTGTACTATAAATTTCACTGCCTTATATAATAAGAAGAATGAATGAGAAAACTTTTACTGAGCAGTATAGCATGAGGTTCGCTAGTTTCCTGGAGGATACAAACTTTGGTCAGACTGCAAAAATTAAAAAATATTGTTCATAATTTTTTGAAGAAGAAGAAAATGAACTATTAGATGAAAGAATCCTGTTATTTAATAATAAATGGGAGTTGATGATACTAATCATCTCAATGACCTGTACTAAAGTACAATGACCTCTAGTAGTTCGAAACAACTAGACAAGAACAAATCTAGACTATAGGGCAAGGACAAATAATTTCCTAGCTTGAAATGGTAAATAATACCACAATATTAATTTGAAATAGTTGTAATATTGTTCGTTTTTCAGCAATCTTATCAAGGGTCATTTCTTGAAAGCCATTTTCGTGATTTGGTTATGGTCGCTCGCATTCATAAACACTTTTTCACTGAAGGAACAACGAAGATGCCCGATTAGATACAAAAATATTTAAAAACAAATTCAGTATTGAAAATGAAATTTGATGAATAATATTTAAATTAAAAAAATGTTTCCGTCATTAATTAATTTCTAACATTCATTACCTTGTAAATAATACTCAGAACACACATATAAAAAAACTGAAGAAAAAAGTTATTTATGTCTCTCTGGAACAACATAACCAACGAAACTGGTTAAAAGTAAAACGAATTTGCGAATTCCCAGTTTCGAGAATTCTTAATTGCTCTGTGGAACAAATTCCGTACACCGAACATTGAAAGTCCAATTCACTCAAAAGTGTCACGAATGCTTATTCACGGTAATAAACACAGTTTCACATGCAGCATTTCATATAATTTCAAAGCGTTGAGCGATCCCTTTCTTTTCCTTAGAATAGCAGATTCTACTCGTATCCCCAACCACGAAGGTGAGAAGGTAGAACAAATCATGTGGCGATGTTTGTGAAACCCCACCACTTTCCATCACTAAGTACAGAATATTACAAGGGGTGATCAAATGAAAAGGTACGAAACGACACGGTGGGTACAAATATAGACTTTATTCAAAATATACACCATAGGCCTGAGCACAACGATCCCACTGATGAACAAGCCGCAGGATTCCTTGTTCCCAGAATTCCTGTGGCTGTGACGAGATCCAGTCCTTCACAGTGTCCTTGAGTACGTCGTCCGAGTTGAAGCGCTTTTCTTTCAGGTGTTTCTTCAGTGGACCAAACACATGGAAATCGCAGGGTGACATGTCCGGACTGTAGGACGGATGGTCCAACGTCTCCCATTGGAACTTGTCCAGTTCCATTTGTGTGACTCTGGAGATGTGTGGACGCGCGTTATCATGGAGCAGAACCACACCCTCCGTGAGCAGCCCCGGTCTTATGATCTTGATGGACCTGCGTAGGCGTCGGAGTGTCTCACAGTACATATCGGAGTTAATGCTTTTTCTGTGCTCGAGTAATTCTGTGCTCGCATCATTTGGACGCCGCTTTTTATAAGAGCCTTTGCTCTCTCCTGCGCATGCGGGCACCCGCGCATGATCCGATCCCAGTCAGAGTCTCCAATGGCATCCCGAGATGTCTCGCTACATTCTCCCTTGGTGGAATATGCAAATATTTAACTGTTTCATTTTTATGTCGTTTCGTACCTTTTCATTTGATCACCCCTTGTATATTACGTGATGAATACAAATGTTCTTTCTCTTTTAAATCTTTGTCAAAAGCTTATTTTATAATACATAAATATCTTTACTTTTTCAATTCCTACTATTAGTTCACATTCTCCTCACAAATTTTAAATCGTTCATAAAATACTTTTTATTCATCCACTAAAGTTCAAATACATTTTTTAAAACTTGTAGTCGATGACACTTTATGTTAAAAAAATTTTTAAGATGTTGTGACGGGTGCTTACGCGTTTCACTAACCTTCTCAAATATACTCTTTAAATGTTTTATTTATTTCAACCAATCTCCACCGGGAGCCAAAAGCGTGATTTACGCAAATGAGATATTTTATATAAGTTTGGGTTTAGCGAGTTCGAAAATGAAAGGGGGAAATGAAATGAAGAGTGAAATGAATTGAGAAGTGTTATTTTAAGTGTAAACGTTGTGAGAGTCTACGATACGTTGTAGATAAAATTAGTTAGGGAAAGAACTGAGAGATAGCTGAGATTGAAGCCGCCCATTAAAGGAATCCAGATATTGAAGAAGCAGCTAGACGAACCTGCCATAACAAAAGGTATCAGGTTAGTTTGATTTCCCAAATTAAATATAAGTGTGTAACTATTATTGTACGCGTCGACCGCGATAGACTCAGTTAAGATTCCGTCGTTCATGATTATTGAATCCTTCTCATTCTCCACTGTGTTTTATTGTTCTTAAAATTGAATAGCATTTGTGTAATCTCTTAATTAAGAAAGGTCAATAAATAAGATTGATTTATTAAATAAGTAGTAAATTATTATGAATTCAACACATCTAAATTCAGGCGATAACCGAAGGGGATTTGATAATCTTAGAGGTAGTGATAGGCTACGACAATGTTAATTCATTAATTAAATTTAATTAATTTAAGGAATTTAATTTGCTTTGCGCGTTGAACTTCTAATCCAAAGATCGTGGGTTCGAATCCCACTTGGGATGGCATAGTTTCTGAGAGTGTGATTTCTTTTTACTATACTATTTTATTGGAAGAATTAAATGTAATTAATGAATAAAAATAGTAACACACAAAATAATAACCCCATACACTTTCCTCCAAAAATCTGCGTACACAGGCGATCATCTTTCATATTCATGCAAAGATCGCGAATTATATGAAGTCTTTCTGAATCAATCCTATTTATTATTGATTCATCTAACGTCGTAAATTCAAATAGTATAACCAACAGTCTTCTGAAAATATACATAAAATAATACAAGTATTTGTAACTTGATAATGACACAAATCGTGTGCGTCAAAGGTCTGCGTACACTGGAAGAAATCATTACGATAATGAATTGTAATTAAAAGTTAATACTTTTTAAGCTATTCCGTTCTTTCTAAACCCTCTCAACGTATTTAACAGGGATTTAACTAGCTTAGTGTCTCATCTGTGGATATTTTGTTCCATTCTTCTACTATGACAGATCTGAGCATTTCCTCTGATGTTATTACGTGCTCCCTGGTTATTCACTCGAGTAAATCTCACAAATGCTGTATTGTGCTTAGGTCTGGGGACTGGGATGGCCTGTGGGATTGGTATGGGACATAATAGAACACAGCCATAGCTTCACAATGTAAGCCATCAGCTTGGTACCATTGTCCTGCTGAAAGTAAAAATTAGCACTCACCGCCAGTTTTTCGGCACTTGCCCTGATATTTTACTTCAAAAGTTCAAGTAATCCATTTTCTACATTGTTGATTCAATAAATTCCAGATTATCGACCCAAAGGCTTTCTAAGCACCCCAAAACATTAAACCTCCTCCTCCCTCTTTGATAATCAAGATTCTCTTTCTTAGGATCTGTGCAGGAATATTTGCATTTATGTCCTTTGATGCTGAAAATACAAACATTACTTTCAATGAAATATATTTCCAATAATTATGTGTCATATTTAGATGTTTTTTGGCAAAGGTAGGTCTTATCTTTGTTTACTCGAGAAATGAATGGGATATTTTGAGTGCAACTCGGCCACGGTAGTCATCCTTTTTCAGCTCTTTTCGAATTATAGTTAAAGTCACACCTTTTTCAATATCGCAGCAACACTTTTAGCTCTTTGTGAAGCTCATAGTTTTGTATTTATTTTTATAGGGCGCATTACAAAGGAAGGTTCTCGAGATGACACTGCAGACGGGTGGCCGAATCTTGGCTTGGACGTCAAAATTTTAATTGATTTGTAGTTTATGAATAGTTTTTGAATCAATGAACGTCTGCTATTAACAGTTTCGGAAAGTGCGTTTAAAATTTCCCCCGTTTCCGAAGATCTATGATGATTTTTCTTTCAATGGTATATCGATCTCCATTCTGTTGCCTACCATGAAACCACAAAAGCTTTCAAATCCTAAATAAATCGTATAAGAATCTTATAATTACTTAAAAAGACGATTTAGTGCAATTATTTTACTATAAAAAGTCTTTAAAAGCTCGATTTTGTAAGTGCACGCAGACATTTGAGTTACACTTTTCATTTATTTCAACTTTGTTGCTTTAAAATTCTCGTCTGATTGAATATTAATGGATTTCGTAATATTCAACGCAAAATGTTAAATAGGACAGCAACACTTCATGTGCCCAAAATAATAATAGATAAGATTTTTTTCTCCTCCACTAGACGAGAAAGGTTTAACCGAGAAGTTAGATAGCTAGAACACTTTAATCTTTCGAAAAAAAAATTACTTTAATGATATTTCTTGGAAGAAGGCGTCGTATTTAATAAGCTGCAATATCAGGTTGAACTATTTTCTCTACTATTTTAATGACACGGTATGTTTTGTGACCAATAGGAAAAACAAACAAAAACAATGGAATAAATTCTGATAAAAGCTATTGACATGGGCAGAAAAGAAATGACGCGGGATGTTCTTTTCCGAGAGAAAACGCGCCTAAATGAATTAATAATAGACATTCTGTCTCGATATTCAATTACCCTCCCCTCTCTCTCTCTTCAGGGCATTCATATTAATTCCTTCCCAGTCGCTACGATAATGATGTCTTAATTGAACCGTTCCCAAAAGTAAAAATATGTCATTAACTTTTATCTAAACAGTACTCGGAAATTAATTCGATATTGTTCGAATAAATGTTTCGGAAAAGATGTGGTTTCCGGAATTATATATATATATATATATACTTTCAGTATCTTTTTTAAAAAGAATTTCTTTCTGGGTGGATTTCCGGAAGGAATTTTGGTAGAAGGAAACTAGAGTAGCAGTTCAAAATCAACGCCCCGTGAATGGATTTCAAATGAGAACATTTATTTCAAAATCCTGATCTTTCCCAGAGAAATAATTGACTCAATTAAGAATTCTTGCGTGATGAAAGGAACGGTCATCGATTTTGAGGGATTGAAATTTGTTCTGGATTCGTAACAAAATAAAACAGATTATTTTATGCGGGTGAAATATGTATGAATGACAAATAAATTCAGCCCAAACCGTTTGTTTTTCACATTTGATCAACTGTAGGTTGACTGGATATAAACCCGGTAATTTAAGCTTTCGGTAGAATGACGAAGATACTGAGCTTCCTCGTTATTATCTCACCGTCTCGAAAGGAAGACTTTGAAGTGCATTCTACTTAATGTCTTTACACGCATATTATGTTGGATGGAACAAAAACTCAAACCTATATACGAATTAATTCTTTCAAGGAGTTGACGATCATGGCTATTGGGTTTGAAAGTATTGACAAGTTCATTATTAAGTCATTACTTTTTTTCCCAAGTTGAACTTTCAGGGGAACACGGAGAGTGTGAGGGGTTTACGGTAGGAGAGTGGTCAAAAGAATGTCGTCGAATTATGGGCTCGAGTCCAATACCGCGTGGAAGAGAGGAGGCGCGTTCAGTCTCTTTACGTTAGCGTTGTGTGGAATTTTGGTGAACAGAATTGCCCGCGTGAGAGCAACGCTAATGAATAATCTATATCTTTGAAAGCCAACAGAGGAGAAGCTCTGGAAGTTGAAGCACATTCTGGTTTCTGAATACAATCCATCATAGGAGCTCATTCATTATTTATCAATGTCGCACTACTCTCTCTCTTATAGAAGCTGTCAGGGACGAACTTCGTCATAATGTGGTTCAAAATTTACAAATCCAGAAATTTCGTAGGCTCAGGAATGTCCAGGGGGCATCGATCGGAGATAGTTTCAAACTCTCATTATCGAAGCTTGTGTGTTTGGCATGTGGAACAAAATTAACAGCTGGGCAAGTGTATATCAACATCAAAGGCATGAAGAAAAAGCTAAGATGATTTACAATTCGCTTTAGAGATTCATCGTGAATAAAACAGATTGAGTAGCTTTGGCACGAGGTGAAGGAAACATATTTTCTGAAAGATCGAGAGACGTTTTCGGAAGCTCTCGTTACGACTTACAAGGAGGCAGTTCTTTGCAGTACCCGAAATTGCAAATTCAATAAAGTTAATAGATTTCAAAACCTTTTTTTCCCTACTCGATAAAATTTACAATTAAAGAACTGGGATGAAAAAACGTCCAAACCACAAGGAACGCATTATAATAAATTTTCTGTGCGAGAATAACTGTTACGGAACTCAATTATATTTTTGAATTGTATAACGAGAATTTAACGAAAGATTGCCAAAAGAAGGAAAAGGTTTCGACGCGTTAATGCTT
Organism: Trichonephila clavata; assembly: GCA_019973975.1. Classification (NCBI taxonomy): domain Eukaryota; kingdom Metazoa; phylum Arthropoda; class Arachnida; order Araneae; family Nephilidae; genus Trichonephila; species Trichonephila clavata. The sequence continues at coordinate 576,738 of BMAO01024935.1, read as the reverse complement.
CGCCCCCGCACTAAACACGACAGTACATAAACAGCCGTTCTCATTCCGCGGTAAAAATTTTATATAAGCTATTGCTTTTATCCTAAACTAGCTGTTACCCGCCCGCTTCGCTGGGTATTTCATGATGTTTTATAAATTTTTACTGCTTATATATTTGTATAAATTATTGATATCTAAGTCCTAGCATTAAGAATTCGATTGAATTGAAAAATATACTTATACCTGTAACTGTCACCTGTTGATAAAAAAAAGGGCAGAACTCATGTAATTTGTATTTTCTAAAAATCTCTAAAATTGAAGCATAGAATGATGTTTGCTCTTTCGTAACTCAAAAACCAAGTGGATTCCCGCAAAACCAATTTTCGGTGGATCTCTACTCCGTAAATTGAACATGCAAGCCAAATTTCAAGTCTAAATCTAACAGAAAAAAACAAAAGTTTTACTATCAATATCCCCGTAATCCCGTTGAGAGCCGTTTTCCAAAATAACCGCTCTTAGCGGATTTCAATTCAACAAAAGAAAAATGCAAACCAAATTTCATTATTATAGTCCTTGTAGCTCGAAAAAAGTAATTTTTTTTGTCAATACGTCCCAGTAACCTCCTGCAACCCCCCAGAACTTGATTTGCTTAAAATTTATTCTTAGTGGATCCCTATTCAACAAAAGAAACATGCTTAACAAATTTCAAGTATATGGGTCTAACAATTAAAAACAGGATTTTTTTTCTGTAACTCCTCTCAACCATCCTTGGGGGTCAATTTTCGTTTTACTCTTTGTTAGAGGAACTCTATTCCATGAAAAGAACATGCCTACCAATTTTCAAGCAGGATGATCAAATAGTTTTAAAATGGAAATATTTATCGCTTACGCCTCTAATCTCCCGAAACTAAACTTAGAAGTTGATATTCGAGAAACCCATTTTGTAGCGGTTCTCTACTTTACGAAAGGAATCTGTTTATCAAATTTCAAGACTGTACGTCTAACAGTTTAAAAACGGGGTAATTGTCTATAACGCCACTTGAGCCCCCGCAACGCCACCAAGGGGTCGATTTTCACAAAACACATTTTGTAGTATATCTCTATCCTATGAGAGGAATCTGCTTATCAAATTTCAAGACTGTACGTCTAACAGTTTAAAAATGGGGATAATTGTCTATAACGCCACTTGAGCCCCCGCAACGCCTTTTCTGGGTCTGTTTTCACAAAACCCATTTTTTAGGGGAATTGCACTCTATGAAAGGAATCTGCTTAGCAAAATTTGAAGACTGTGCGTCCAATTAATTAAAAATGCAAAAAAATTATCAATAACGCCCCTTGAACCCCCGCAACACCACCTAGGGGTCGATTTTCACAAAACACATTTTGCAGTGTATTTCTATCCTATGAGAGGAATCTGCTAACCAAATTTCAAGACTGAGTCTAATAGTTTAAAAAAAGAAATAATTATTTATATCTGCCCTTAACCCCCGCAACACCCCTTGGGGGTAAATTTTCTCCAAACCCGTTTTGTAGCGGATATTTACTCCATGAAAGAAACATTCCTACCAATTTTCAAGCAGGTAGGTCAAATAGTTTAAAAACGAAAATATTTATCTATTACGTTACTTATTCCCCTGCAACGCCACTTAGAGGTCTGTTTTCACAAAACCTTCTTATAGCTGATCTCTACTCTATGACAGAAATCTCGTTATCAAATATAAAGACTGTGCGTCTAATAATTTAAAAATGGAAATAATTATCTATAACGCCCCTTAAGTCCTCTCAACGCCACTTGGGGGCAATTTTCACGAAACCCATTTTTAGCGTATCTCTACCCTATGAGAGGAATCTGCTTACTAAGTTTCAAGACTGTACGTCTAATAACTTAAAAATAGGAATTTATAATGCCCCTTAAACCCCCCGCCCCCGCAACACCCCTTGGGGTCAATTTTCCCAAAACCCATTTTGTAGCGGATATTTACTCCAGGAAAGAAACTTGCCTACCAATTTTCAAGCAGGTAGGTGAAGTAGTTTAAAAACAGATATATTTATCTATTACGCCCCTTAATCCCCCACAACGCCACTTAGAAGTCTGTTTTTACAAAACCCGTTTTGTAACCGATCATTATTCTACGAAAGGAATCTATATATCAAATTTAAAGACAGTGCGTCAAATAGTTTAAAAATGGAAATAATTATCTATAACGCCCCCTAAGCCCCTGCAACGCCACTTGGGGGTCGATTTTCACCAAACTCATTTTGTAGCGGATCTCTACTCTCTGAAAGGAATCCGCTTACCCAATTTCAAGATTGTACATCAAGTAGTTTAAACATGGAAACAATTATTATTAAAGCCCTTAACCCCCCGTAACGCCCCTTGCGTTTCGAATTTCGGAAAATCCGTTCTTAGCTGATGTCTACTCTATCAAAGGAACATGTCTACCAAATTTCAAATCTGTAGGTTGAATAGTTCCAGAGATTTCGTGATTAGTCAGTCAGTCAGTCAGTGAGTCGCTTTTCTCCTTTATATATATAGATGGGGGAAAACTTTTTTTCCTTAAGCTGTTAAGTAAAATTATATTTTCAGGTACAGCGGAACTTAATCTTTTTACGCGCTCGTACTGCTGGTCGTGCTGGTTTTTAACGAAAGAGTTTCACCTATTACAGAAATATTTTTCTCATTTACGTTGGGAAATTGTTATTAAAATAGCCTATTAACATTAATAAGCTTTAATTTTTCCTAAACTAAAAAGTTATTACATTGTGTTTTTTTTATTTATAATTATTCCTTTGGATAGTTTGTTATAAATAAACTCTGGAGGCTTGAGGTGTTTTATTTTGGAAACCCGTGTCCATCGTCAAAAGCCTACGTATCATTACTAAGTGCGACATGAATAAACAATCGCTGAATGAATCGATACGTCGTTGATATCGATGAATCGTCGCTACTATCCCTGTAGATTGTCTTTGCGGAACGCTAAAGGTAAGAATCCGAACTTGGAACATATTTTCAGTTTTAAAATTGTTCTAACGTTAGAAAAAATTTCTGACACTTAACGAAACTTATAATTTGTGCATTGGATGAGTTAAAAATATATCAATGTGAAACATCCACACACACACTACTTGCTCTTTCTGACCACTGTTTATTCACGTCACACTATTGAGCAACACGAAATTTATATGTAATTTTGAATCTCGTTCAAGCGACGAGAGCGTCACTTGAGCTGATACCCCACTCTTCAAACAAACACACCATGCCAACGGCCGGAATTTGAGCTACAACAGATTTAACATGCTTCAGCCCCTCTACGCGACGGGTCTTCAGTGGCTCTGAGGCTCGAGTAGTGAGTATTAACGTCGCTCTATTCAGCTACTCGAGGGCTTTTGGTGATAGACCTCGTAATTTTGAAACGTGGTTAAGCGACGAGGAAGACACATGATTTGGCACCCCCTCTTTTAACTTCCACACCACACCAACGGGGAGATGTTTGAGATTCAGTAGATTGCACGTGCATCGCCCCCTCCCTACACGGTGTGTCTTCAGTGGTACTGGGCTTGAACTTCTGCTACACCGTCTTCGAGTCCGTTACCTTAACCACTAGGCTACCGTGGTTATTCTAGGGCTCGAACTCATAACACGTCGTTCAGGAGTCCATGACCATGACTACTAGGCTACTGCAGCCACAGCACTTGGTTGCGACTTCTTGTCAGTGACTGAGATGGAATAATGTTTAGTGGCGCAGTTGTATATGGTCAAGCTCACTGATTGGGAATAAAATATCTTTTCTCCTCTTTCCCCCCAATTTACAGGATGAGCACAAAAGATGGACCCGATTTTAAAAAAAATCCTACTATCGAAACTACTGCACATGTAATAAGTGATACGTGAATGTAAACAGAAATATTCCAAGTTTTTTTCTGCTGCAAATATTCGATGTGTACTACTCTTGTTACGCGGAATACGACCAATCTGTAATCCAGTTCGTTCCGTACATCACTCTATCAATGGTTCGCAATACTGCCCAAATGCTTACTTCTCTTCTTCTGTTATTTGTTGTGCAATGCTAATGATGCGGCTTAAAATTTATTTTTTTTCTCATAAAATTTTCCATACCATTTTTTGGGGCTTCCCAAGTTTTCAGGCAGCAGCTCTCGTAAATTTCCGTGGACTTCGAACAAAACACTGAATTTACCTTCTTCGCTGCTTCTTCCGCGACGCTTGGCCAGCCGCTTTTCACAGAAGCAACCAGTTTTCATATACTGGTGATACCATTAGAGAAGGCTCTTATTAGCTGGTGCTACTTTTCCGTAGCGATTTCTAAATGCAAGTTTCACCGCGAAATAGCTGGAAAAAACCCCCATGTATACTCTAATACGCAAAAACTGTCACTGTCGCCATGATTGGATTTCAATCACAACAATCTTGAATGTGCTGTTGATCATTGGTGGAAAAACACTTTGTGTATTTTCCTTTACATTCATGTGTAGCACTTGTCATAAAAGTAGTTTTGAAATTCTGACTTTTTTTAAAAAATCGCGTCCATTATTTGTACTTACTCTGTGTTTCGGTTTTAACTGTTCTAGCATGTATTTGTAAAACATCATTTGATTCGGGGGGAAATGAGGGAGTTTGGCTGAAGGAAAGATAGCTCTTATTCTCTCTCTGTGATAGATATTATAAGTATTTTTGTCATTATTATTATTTTTTTACAGTCTGTTATAATGCCTTGAGTAGTGCACCAAAATAATACATTTGAAGGTATAGTTCTATATCAAATGTTTTTATTGAAGACTCAGATACATCACGAAACGTATACAGAAACACTGAGGGACGGAAACACACCAAACACTATTAATTTCTGCTGAAGGATTACGGAAGGATTTTTTTTAGTTTTTTTTAACGTTTATAAACCCCGTGCACCACGCAATGTATAACACGGGGGCATACAACACAGACAGAAGAAAGGATTACAACACAAACATCCATGCCTTCTCCGGGATTCGAACCCAGTCCCTACGGCACCGCAGTCAGCTTCACTGACCACTTTACCGGATGGGCGGCTTAACGGAAGGATTAAAACACGAACAGTGATGCAATGGAGAATATTAGCCTTCCCTCCTGCAAAATGAGGTTTTGCCTTTAATATTTTATAAGTTGGCTAAATACGTACTTGGCGTCAGTCAGGCTTTGGGCCCCGTAGCATCCTGGCACACCGCGATGCGGGGATGTGTGCGTTACGCCACTGAAAACACCTTTATTAAGATTATTCAGTTCAGCATACCATTTCACCAACAACGGAGAGAGAAAGATATAAGATATTTTTATTAGTAACTCGACTTTTTCCTTATACAGAGCATCAAATTTCCAGTGAAAATTTTTTTCTACTCTTAACACGTTCAGAGACATTAATTTATTTTGATAACAAATACGCTTGATGTTTTTAAATATTGTTTTAATGTATTTAATACAAGGGCATAATTTTTCACATTACAATTTGGCATAAAAGCCTCGAAATTTTAATTTTTTTTCAATGTAATTTCCATTAATATTAAGATCCTCATTGTATCATACAACAAGCTTCTGATTACTTCCTCATAAAAATCTGTTACCTCATCTGTTAATTACTCCAGAAAGGCTATTTTGACGTCATCATAGCATTGACCACCGAGGTGTTTCTTTAAAAGCAAGAACAAGTACTAAACTGTGTCAGCATTTGCTGTTAGCCTGAAACACAAAAAACGAATCAACCTTTCCAATACCAAAATATGTTGCTTACCTTGAAAAACATTTTGCCTTAAAAGAGCATGTCTCCTTCGAAGAGGAAAGTTAAAAGATTTAGGCTTTGTGTACAGCTCATTACCATCTTTAGAGTCTAGTTTTAGAGCAACTCCATGTAAAGAAAGTATTCTATTACAACTTCATACACAAAGAATGCCTTTTGAAACATGAAGAAACACATTAGATAATGATAAAACCGAACGGTCTGTTTTCCCAAATTTTTTCTTCGGTATTCTGCACCAAGTTATCATTAATGATGAAATGTCATGCACTTCATATCCAAATGTGTATCTTTAACTATTTTATTGTTCTCCTTCGTTCCTTTCAATAATTTTTCTGCTATTATTTGTATGTTTCCACTTTAGGAAACCGAATGACAGTACATCGGACTCTCCTCGTGCTACCGCCGTGGCTGAGTTTAGACTATTGACTGCACACGACTGTCTTTATACTCATTTCTTTCGTTTAAATTTCGCTGTCTCACCTTTTATGAGTTTTTTTTTTGTTATTCTGGGCAAGTCGAGGAAGCTGCTCACTTAGATGCGTGCACTGCCCTTAAGAATTTAGACTGCATTATAAACAAGTGGGAGAGCTCATTTCCTAATGACCTGATGGTCAATGCCCAGGCATCGCATCGGTAAATAAACAAATTTTGTGCACATGCTCAGAACAGCTACCGCAGCGCAGTGGAGGCAATATATCGAAAACATCGTTCCTATTTTTTTCAACCTTACCTACATTTAAAATGAAAAAAAAAAAACAAAAAACAATACTCAAGCATGGGTAGAAAATCAATTTTTTTTAAAGCTGTACAAAATGAAGATTGACTTCGAGTCAAGTAGCATGGATGACTCCTAAGCTGCCCCTCATTTCTCCAAATTTCCACATCACACATGCGTGAGAACTTTAAGCATCGATAAATTTAATTTGTATCGGCTCAGCTACGATGGACCATTAGTGGACCCAAACCACGATTCGTTTGAAACGAGCTTGCGACCATGATCCTTCAGCAGCCGGGGGCATGCGCAGAAAAGAGAACACAAGTGCATCATAACACATTTTTTTAAAAGTCGGCTCTTCAAAATGCATTTTGAACTTTTGACTTCTGAAAGAAACTAAATCCATCGAGAGACATTCAATAACTCGTCGATCAAAAAAAAAAAAAAAAAAAAAAAATCGTGATGTTGAAATGTTTTGGTGCCATCTTTCCATTTTCATCAGTATGAGTTCGGAACAGATGTTTATCACGAAATGGCGGCAAACTTTTCTCCCAAAAGAAACACCACGGAAAAACGCTAGATGCCAATTAAAGTCCCATTACATGCACGTGGATATAACTGAAAGAAAGGAAATACCTAAAAGAGGGACCAGAAACCCCGAAATCGATATAAGGAGAGACACGTGGCCAACTTTTGCTAATAATTACCGATACACGAGAATTTTTCTTTAACATTTTCCGTATCTATTTACATTACGAAGTTCCCAATTCTGCTTCGATAACAAAAATAAAGCCAAACATATTTTAAAATGGCCTCGTGAAAGTTTTACACATACTTACGAGTTCCTCGCTTATAAATATATGTAACGCCTGTTGAATTTCAATCAGGCGTTACTTTGTTTTTGTCCGTTTTCATCAGAAGAAAAAAAAATGTAAAATCAATCCGTTTTGTAATGGAAAGGAATAAAATTTATTTTCAAAAATAAATTGTGAGTAACTGAACTTTTTTGAGCCTGCTACAAAATTTGTGTTAGGAGTATTTATGGTCGGAATATCACGCGAGTGAAATTTTACCTGAAGGACACGGTGCGAAGATATAAGCTATGTAAGCAGTTTTTCGAGATTAAAGGAATGGGCTTTAATCTCGAGTACTTGGGGGGGGGGCAACTTTGTAGCTGCGATGTGCCGAGCCAACCTACCAAAATAATACATGGAAATATTTCAGGTAATTCAATACCCGTGGCCATGCATGCAAAGTTAGGGAATAGAGGTCAAGAATACATCATACATTAATTATGCATTATTTAAAGATATTTATACAGACATATTAAAATAATTTAAAAAAATGTAACTATTCCTTCAACATAAAGAGAAAACTAAAATTGCACATACATCAGCAATGCGTACTTTTTTATATATAAACATACTTATTAACATAATATATATATAAATAACATATATATATATATATAAATATTCCTTCAATACAGTTAAACACAATATATATATTAATGTAAAAATAGTCTTTACATCGTTGTACTTGATATTGCGGTAACTGGGGTATAACTTGTGATATATGATTCTGAACGTTCAACTGTTAAACAATTTCTTTGTAGACTCAAAATATGCTTCATATGAGAAAAATTTACCATGAATATGTGGACATCGGGTTTTACATCAGTATGCAAAACCGGAAGGGGCAAAATACATACAATTTCCTTCGAAAAGTTAAATTTCTTCAGAAATGCATCCAACAGTTTAAAATAGCTGTTGATTTATTGTTAGAATTTACCTCCAGACTTTTTTCATAAATTTTGCTTTCCATCTGGGTGGCGTGGTTGGTTTGTAGCTGACCTTTTGCACCAAAGTTTGGGGGTTCAACCCCAGCCCAAGTCGGTGGATTTTCATGATGCAGAAAATAGACAGCGGCCATGTCGTATGAATATACGGCATGCAAAATATCCCTAGAGTGTCTGTTTGGCTTGAGCACTCTTGGGAAAATGAAATCCTAGTACAGGTTTGCATCGACAGAGCTCAGATGCCTCCATCTGTGGAGGAAACTGGACATCAAAATTACTTGCGACGATTAGTATCCGCCTATATGGCACCTCACTAAAGAGTGATACCAGCACCTGGGGATATACTAGGTCTGCAATGGTAAAAATACCAATCTGCAGCCCCATTGAATAAAAAAAAAATATTTCTGAAGACGTTGGTTCAACCAGCTCAATTCCTAAATTATTAACTTGCATTCACCACCCAAAATTTGTAAAATTTGTACAGTGGTGTAAAAAGAGGGCTTCTGAGAATTGTGCCAAAGGTTGCCGACGTCTGAATTGGATGGTGTAACGATTGTTTTATCCCCTGTAAGTAGAAACCCTTCAGGCGCCACAATACGAGTAAATTAATATGATGAAGCTCACGGCTCACATATAAAAATGGTCAAAAATATTTCGAATCCAGAAACAGGTGAAATCTTGCCAGAAATGTCTTTAGCAGAGTCATAACGAAGAATATTATGGACCCCACTTAAATGTCAGGTTTTCGGTCCCAAGACATACCTTACAAAGGATTGCAAAATCGTAACATAGACTTTGGGACTCCCCCCGTCGTCTTATGCCACTGTTCTTTAGGTTTACATCGATGCTGAAGTCAACTCAGTACCCTATTTGATATTATAATGCCACTGAATTAAAAGGGAAAAAACGATGCACCGGATTCTGACACAAACGCTCTAAAGTGAAAATAAAAACTAATAGCTATAGCACTTGTTAAAAATAAGAAGTACGTTAAGACATTTCTTCATCTTGGATTGCGTACGTACTGTTACCAATTCTTTGATCGGCCAAATTTACCCAAAATTAGGCATTAGTTCCCTTAATTTGATGCAAATTGGCTGAACTTTGATTTAATATATAAAATAACAAGCAATTTTTTTGTTAATATTTTTCATCTCTGACGAAAAAAAAAAAGAAACAGAAATCGTTAAATCTTTTTGGACTTATGGGTTCTTATGCTTGCAAAATGAGAAATTTCATGGGTAGGGTGACAGCTCAGATGCCATTCCCGTTACTTGATCGTGGCTCAGAATTAAGAGGTCCGTCACAAAGATCTTTTGTGTTTGATTTGAAAAACAATATTAAACAATTAAATAAAATTTTTGATTATTTTTGTGGTAGCGGTAGCCTAGTGGTTATGGTTATAAACTCGTGGACGGAGTGTCGTGGGTTCAAGCACTGGTGCCACTAAAGGTCATTGGAAGCTGATGCACGATAAATCTGTCAAATCTCAAAATCCTTCCGGTAGTGTGATGTGATAGTTAGAAAGGGGAGCGCCAGTTCCTCTTTACTTGACAGAGGTCCTCTACCAATAGCCCTCCTGTTGCCTTAGAGTGCGAAGTCAATACACACTGCTGGCCACCGTAAATGCAACACCAAGAAAGACAAGAGATAGCACAACAAAATTTATTTTGTACATAACATGTTGACCAAGTATCAAGGGATTAAATTTATAGACTTCTGTGAAGTGTGGTTCCTGCCAGAGTAGCCGCCATTGTTGGAGAACACCGCTGCCACACGCCTCGGCATTGATTCAAAGAGACTTTGGATGTGTTCTTGGGGTACAGAAGACCAAGCAATTTCCACACGTTGCCAAAGTTGATTTGGTGTAATCTGCGTCAATCGTTGAGCAATGAAGGACCACATGTTTTCTATCGGTGAAAGATCCGGAGAGCGAGCCGGCCATGGAAGCAATTCAATCTCGTGAATGATGAAGAACCTTTGGACAATGCTTGCCACATGTGGTCACGCATTATCCTGTTGAAATATGGCTGTGGCCAAGCCTTGAAGGTAAGGAAGGACAACTGGCTCCAACACCTCGGAAATGTAGCGCTGGCTGTTTAAAGTACCGACAATGCGTACTAGAGGAGTGCGAGAGAGATATCCAATACCACCCCATACCATAATACCCGGTGCAGGACCAGTGTGGTGGTGCATAACGCAGCTGTTCAGCGTCCTCTCTCCACGGTGTCTCCAGACTCGAATCCAACCATCATGGTGTTGCAGACAGATGCGTGACTCGCCAGTAAAGACAACTTCATTCCATTCTGCCGCCCACATCCTTCTTTCATCGCACCATTGGCGGCGGAGACGTCTGTGGTTCTGCATCAAGGGTAGACCAAGCAACGGACATCTTGCGGACAGACCACTCTGCTGTAAACGGCATCGAATGGTACGCGCAGACACTGAATGATGTGTTACAGACTCAATGTGCGGTGCTATGGTTCGTGATGTGACTGAGCGATCCGTCACTGCCATGCGCACAATTTGCCTGTCCTCACGTCAAGTGGTGCACAGAGGTGGATGCGATCGACCACGTCGGTCCGTCGGACCCTCCTGCATGCAACGATCACATATCCGCATTACAGTTGTTTGGTTTCGTCCATCACGACTACCGATTTTCCTGAAAGATAATTCACAATCACGGTAGCCCATTATCCTTCCTCTGTCGAACTCAATTACTTGATCAAAAGCTGATCGCTCTTTTCTAGGAGACATAACTGATCTTTTTTTGAAAAAACCACGAGAAAAACACAATTGCCGAAATTGAAATCGTCAAAATCCCCAAGCCTTAAATAGCGCTTTGAGGTGGCACCACAGGCGTACGTGATATGTGTCTGCGCTGAATGTATAACCATTTGCATATCTCACCTCCGTTAATGCATGTTGTAAATTTAATGTAATTTGCGTGCTTCCTTCAGGGTGTTACATTTACTGTGGCCAGCAGTGTAAATATCTCGATATAAATATTTTCCAGCGATCGTTCTGTCGATGTTTCTTAGCGCATAATGATAGCCTTCAGAAAATCATTACTTTGTCAGATTTACATTTGAAGTTAAAACCCATTTTCTACTCTTATTCTTAATAAAATCAAACATCGAAAGTGCATATGTTATTATGGGTTACATAAGCATCGAATATGTTTGGGGAGTTGTGGTGTGTTTACTAAAATATTATCCACATTTTCTCTTAAATGAAATAAACACATTTCTTTCTAGTTGGAAACAGATAGAATATGAAGTATAGAATTTTAAAAATTTAATATTTTATTATTCATGGCAGGAAAATGTATGCAATATTATTACAATGTAGTAATTATAGAACTATTTTGCATTATTCTTTATAAATAATAATTTATAAAAATAAGGTTCTTCACATTTATAAGTTCGAGCTTTTATTAGGCCAACAAATAAAGTATTAAAAATGCAATGCTTTATTTTAAAAGTTGAAACTGCAATTCTCTTTAATGAAAAATTGAGTAAATATAATAGTTGCTCAAAAATCGAACATTGCAATTAATCCACAAAATAAATATTAATTTTAACACAAAGTCTTTTTCCCTTTTTTGCTATTGAATTTATATACCTCCCAATTTAATATTTTATTCACCTCATCCTCGCATTATATTCTTTTATTCCAAAAACTACTTGGAAAATATTAGCTTTATTCATTTTTTAACTAGTTATATCTCGGAAATTAAAATGCCACGTGAGAAAGTAAGCTGAATTCACAAAAAAGAAAACGATCCATTTCGAACTGAAAGCTCGAATTGCTTCATTAACTTTTGAAATGTCCAGACTAGAAAGTCACCTTTTTTAAATCGGAAATAAAATCGAAGGATCTAAGAAGTGTAAGAAGAATCCACCCCATGTAAGTGCCAATTTTGTTTCACTTTTAAATCTCATTTACACATTTCATTGTGATACTTAATTCTATTTCCTATCTTAAATTCGAGCACTATTTTGATTAGAACAATGGAAAAAATGATCACAGTCAGTGATTTCTTAAAAACAAACCTAATATTTGGTACAGAATACCTTGAACAACTGGGTTTTTTTTGCATTATCATTAAATTTTTTTCTCAATTGAAGATTATTGAATTATTAAAATATTTCACTATGCATAATATCTGATTTTTAAAAGTTAGTTAAAGTGATTTTTTAAAGTACCAAAGTAAATGAGAGCAGATAGAAGGAATTCATACAGAATTTTTTTCCATATCTTATGTAACTTATTGTGTGTTTTGTTTCAAAAAGATTCTTTTGTTGTAACACAGTCAGAAATATCCGCATAAAAATTATAAAATTCTTTATTTGCATCTGTGTGTTTTTAAATCTTTATTCCTTTAATGGATTTTCCGCTTCTACTAATCAACGAATCCAAAGAAGAAAAAATGAATAGAAATATTTATATAATAAAAGTTGGGAAGATATGAGTGGATATACCTCAAAATTTATTCGAAAATATCATTAAAATGTTTCCCCAACCCAAATAATACGAAATGTTTGCACCATGTGTTTCAAAACAATTTTGAAAAAATAAATTACAATATTTATTCCCGCGAATCTAAACCGCATTTTCCCCCTAATGGTAATGCTATTGAAAATTCTGTACGATTTAAAATTGCAGGAGGAAAAAAATCATTGGATAAGGGAAATTGAACATTACACTGACAGTTAAGTAATTACAGGTTCCTGTATGTTAAATGCTTTTAATACTTATAAAATAAATCTATTGTTCACTTTTTATTAGTTCCCATTTAAAATTCTTTTTAAAAATTCGCAAATATCGGATATCGTCCAAAAAAAAAAAGTCTTTTTACAATATTTTTCATTTTTTCATAGAAACGTGTTGAGAATTTGGGGTGCGGCTTACAATCGATGGCAGCTTAGATTCGAATAAATACGATATACTTTTCTGTTAAAAAAAATCACACTGAAGAAACGAAAACACGATGTGGGGCTAATTTATCATGTAATTTTTATCGCAGTTTTTTAAATATAATCATTTTTAAAAACCAATTTGATTTTGTGAACTTAAAGTATCTTTGTATGAAGAGAAAATTGATAAATGTTTCTCTTGAGTTTTTTTTTCTTTTGGCTTATCCCTATTTCGGCGTTTTAAAGACCCAGATGAGACATTCATGTTTGTGACATATTCGAGACTGAGCTATAGAAAAATTTTTTAAACTCTTTTTTCATGATAATATTCAGCGGTTTGCTGCATATTAAAACCCATCTACATACATTTCAGAATAATTTTCTCTAGAATTATCTGTTTACAGTCTGTTACGATGGGTGAAACAGAAGTTTGAAAAAGTTAGAAATGTAAATAGAATAAATAGAGATCGTTAGTTCAAACGAACGTTATTTTTGTCATTATTATAAAAACAAGTAATATAAATTTTTTTTAAAAGTCAATTCCTACTTCGTTAGAAAAACTTACTGGCGCCATCTGTTGCATAGAAATCCAACTTCGTCAGAAATAACGCAGAATAAATTTAAAATTAAAAAAAATTTAATTGATGAATTAATATTTGAAAAAAATGTATTAACTTCAAGTGCATCTCCACTACAATTTTAAGAAAATGTATTTCAACTTCAGTGGATGAATAAAAAGTATTTTATTAAAATCTCTCTCTCTCTCTATATATATATAGGGAAAGAGTGAACTCATAGTAGGATTTGAAAAAAAATCTTTATATCTTAAACAAAATCTGAACAGTTTTGTTAAAATAATTTAATAAAAACAATAAATAATATGAAACACAAAAATCCGAATTATATTATTCCAATTTAAATACATACTTTAAAAATTTTAATTGTTCTCTTATGATATTTGTCGCAAGAACTTGAAAACCACTCAACTCGTAAGCAAAATTTGTTTATTTATATGAGGATAATCTATAAGAAAATCTTCATATAAATAACAAATTTTGCTTACGAGTTGAGTGGTTTTCAAGTTCTTGCGACATATATAAGCTAATCATTCACTAAGAGCTTTGAGTAGACATTTTTATGACAGTATTTTGCTAAAAGGTTTTATATTTTATTTCACTGGTTTGTCTTGTTTTATTTTTCTGTAAATGCTGATAAAGCAATGTCTCATTAGTTTCAGAATCTCAAAAAGTGCGAGATTGTGGAGTCTAACTTAAAACTGCTGAAGGATTTCTTCTTTTTCGAAGACTGTAGAAAATGTTTTAAATTTCTAAAAATGAGTTAGTTTCATGTTATCCAAAAGAAGATAAAGCTTTTTTGCTAGAAAATAAACAAAATAGGATCACGCTCTCGAATTGTTAAACAATCACGTGGTATTTATTATATGTAAAATTTAAGAGCAAAAAATATTCAGTAGATGTTCTATACCCCCCCCCCTCCCCAAATGTTTTTTGAACGAGATACACTGAGAGCAATGTTTGTAGTTACGCTTTGAAAAACAACAAATTAAAATGATACATGTATAGTATTTATATAAAAAAGCTTTGCATATAATATTTTAATCTTCTAAAATTTGAATCACCATCGCTTACATAACATGTGGAGCATTTAAGAGAAGTTTTTAGGGTGTTACATGTAATTGGTTTGAGACTGAACCAGGGGAAGTGTAACTTTGCGTGCGAAGAGTTGAAATATTTAGGTCTAGTTATAAGTAATGAAGGGTTTCGAACAGATGACTCGAAAGTGAAGGCGATCATGGAGATGAAGCCACCGAGGAATTCACGCGAGGTAGCAAAGTTTCTTGGCATGAATGGGTTGGTACCAAATATTCATTCTGGGTTATGCAGAGAAGTGTGAGCCATTATACGCATTAAAAAAAAGGTTAACTTTGTATGGTCCGTGGAGCACAGACAGCATTTGAGGCTATAAAGACGACGTAACGGAGGCACCAGTATTAAAACTGCCGGATTTTAAAAGGCAGTTTGAGTTGTATATGAATGCAAGTGCGGTAGGTGCTTGTGCGGTGTTGACGCAGCAACAGAGAGTAGTGATTCAATTCATAATTACATATTAAATATCTCGTCTGTCTCGCTTTTGATCCAATACTTAAATAAGTACAGGTGCATTTCGTAGCCTGCATTTATGGAGGTTTATTAAAGGATTAATAAATTATATTTGTTGTGATTTCTGGTATTCATTTTAACTCCGAATCATTATTGGGTGTCTCAGGGGACATTCGCTACACCACCACTTAACCAGGGGCGGATCGACCAGATAAATCGGCTCTGGCGGGAAAAAATATGTCGACCCGTAAGTAGCTAATGTTATCATTCATTGTCATCATCAAAATCATAAATAATTTTATTAAGTAAACATAGGATGAATACAAACTTATAGGCAACATGTATTATAAAAAAGATTTTTTTAAGTCAATTCCGACTTAGATCAACAAAGAAATTTTTTATTTTAGCTACTTTTTTATTAAATAGTTACAATTAATATAAATATGTGTATACATATGACAGAATCATAACATTAAGGGGCAAATAGAAAGCCATTTCCTATTCTATATATGGTGTTTGACTATTATTTTTGTTTACTATTTATTGATAAATTAAATTTAATTCTTCCAATAAAATAGTATATTGGAAAGAAATCGCATTCTCAGAAATTAGGCCATCCCATGTGGAATTCGAACTCACGAACTTTGGATTAGAAGTCTAACTGGTTATCCATTGTGCTACAGGGACACAACGAGCGATTTTCCTTTTTATATATGGTGTTGGACTATCATTTTTGTTTTATATACTATTTATTCATTAATTAAATAGAATTAATGAATTAATATTTGGAAAAACTGTATTAACAAGTGCCATCCATCCGCTACAAGTTAAAAAAATATATTTGAACTTGAGTGGATGAATAAAAAGTATTTTATTAATGATTGAAAATTTGAACACGATATATATCTTGTGAACTAATATATAGTGTGAACTAATGGTAGGAATTGAAAAAAGTGTACGCGTTACTATATAAATTATATTTCCAGAGTAATTTACACAAGACACAACAGACACAAGACACAATTTTTGCAAAAATTACATTTACATTACGGATGAATGCTCTTTAAGAGAAAGAGTACTCTCTCCTTCTGACTCGACATCAGATTTAAAATAATGATTTTCAAGTGAATTTCTTAGTGTTTCCCATTCATTACTAGGTTCTGATACTAATCCTTAAGATTATCAATTGTTACACTTGCGAAGTGCCTTAAAAATAGAGCAATATAATTGAAAGAGTTCGGCGGCAAAGGCTTCAAAAAGGTTTTGGAATCGAGTAGATATATCTTCATACAACTCCCTATGCCCTTTAAACCGACTTTTCATCGATGAAATGGTGGTATCAATTATAAAATTAAAGACAGTAACTTCGAGTTGTTTGGTAAGGCAATTGAAATTATAAATTGCATCCACATTTGCTTCACTTTTCAGCTTCTTCTAACAGATAGTTCTTCTGTAATTATATCACATTCCAGCCTTTCTAGTTTATTATTACAATCTGTAGTAAGCGATTTTTAATACTTTAATTATTAAATCAGTTTCTAGAGAAATGAGTTTTACAGAATTTGTATCCTGCCTAAACATGTTACATTCTAAGATGTAATTTAATCCCTTAGTCTGCAAATATTTCGTTACTAGTTCAGTATATATATATATGCTTATATATATATACTTAAAAGTTGATATTTTATGCGGAATAGATTTCGCACATTAGTCGTATCTCTGCATTTTGAAGCAATGCTTGTGAGTGAAAATATTAACTCTATGCATAAACAATTATCTTTACAATCGAAAATTGGCTTAAGGGTGAATCTAAGAAGATCCTTCTAGTTTCACCGATGAGATGACGCTTCCTAGATTTGGTTTTATCCTCGATTACTCTCCCCGCATCCATTCTTGGATAGGATTCTTTAAAGGAAAAAAAGACAAATCCCTTCTAAAACGATATTCGTAGAATCAACCAATACTAAACTTAGAGCTTAGGAGTAACACCAAACACGAATTTGGCGAGGGGAGTTTTCACTCAACCATTTAGTAAAACCATTGTAAGCCCCGCACATATTTGACGAACCATCTATACAATTGCCGACATATTTTCTGACATTATTGTTCATTCTCTCTAAGAAGTTGGTGATCATATTGAACATACAGAGTCCAGTGAGATCTGTACAAGATAAAATACCTATCACTTTTTCGTATATGTTTTCATTATAAAGATACCTAATAACAACTGAACATTGGTCCATTTGATACATGTCAGTAGTAGTATCAACTTGAAGCGAATAAAGATTCTCTTCTCGAATCTCAGCTAAAATCAACCGCCTCATGACATTCTTGATGCTAGTCATGATATAATCTATCGTCACATTTTTGATAGCTTTGTTACGCTACTATCTCTACATTATCGATCAGCATGCTTTGTTATAGCATTGATATGCCTCTAAAGAATAGGTTCATATTTTGAAAGAAATAGTATTGTTTACAGGAAATTTCCATGATGAACATGCGGCCGCGGTGGCCGAGTGGTCTAGGCATCGGATCATGGCTAGCATGTCATGACTTCGATCCTAGTACCACTGAAGACCCGCCATGTAGGGGAGCGATACACGTTAAATCTGTCGAGAGCTCAAACGTCCTCCCGTTGGTGTGATAGTTAGGAGGGGGGGGGTGCCAGCTCAGGTGTCGTCCGCGTCACTTGACCATGGTTCAAAATGACGCGGACCGTCGCCAAAAGCCCTCGTGTTGCTAATCAGTGCGACGTTAATATTCACTCACTCACTCCATGATAAACGTCTGTTAAGCTTGGGAGTTTTCATATTCCTATGACTTTGGAAAGCAATTCCTCTTTTTCCAATCAATTGAGCAACATCAATAATTATTTTCAACATTCGCTTTCTTTTTGTTGCATCTTTTTGACGAATCGTTGACGTTTCTGAGAACAAAGTACTACAGATGCCTTTTCCTTTTACATTCATAATATGTGTTTCTGTACATTTATTATGAATTTTACTCGCTTCTTGTTCATTCACGCATTGTATTACGTGGCTGTAATTTCTCCATTAACAAAAGTACTTTCGTTAGAGCTGCCGAAATAAAGTAAACAAATGAAACAGCAGAATGTATCCAGAAACTCAGCCGTTTTCACACAAATATTTCTGTTAGAACGATAGGCCGAAGGTTGTCAGAGACTTTTGTTAATAAAATCCTGTCAATCTTGAGCTACTATCTATCGAGCAAAATAGAAAGCCCACAAATATGAAAAGGATGATGGTGAGGCTCTTGTTGTTGCTACGGTAATATTTTCTATATTAGTTGTGTCCATTGTGAACAA